>CAKNYM010005689.1:0-15444 GCA_932195095.1 Andricus curvator | reverse complement strand
TGTAGGAGAGGAATGGAAGATAAAGGAAGCTGGCAAGAGAATGTGGTTAATATTCTAGGTGAGGATGGAATGGGTGAGGAGTGGATGAAGGAGTTGGAGGGGGCTAGAGGGGCGAATGAGAAAGAATGAAAGAATGGATATGGAAAAATGACAAAATGAGAATGAGATAGAAGAGAAGTGCAATTGAAGGACAAAGGAAACGGAAGTCGCATAGATTAGAAGCGTAAAGGTCTGTAAGTAGTTACATGTAGATATTATGTAATAGTATAAGTAGATTAAGATGCGGATGCGTTCGCTCTCACTCGCTCGCTCTCTCGCTTTCTCGCTTTCGATCGCTCGCTCACTCTTCCGACAGTAAATTGGCGCTAGATTAATATAGAAGTAAGGAGATAGATATAAGAGTTGATGTAAATTTTTGTAAATATCTGTAAATAGTAAGGATAAGATAATATAAAGTTTGTAGATGGTCTTGTAAGAAACGGAGCTCATGTAAACAATTAGGGGACACATTATGAATAAAGAACCAAAAAGGTTGATTTGCTACAAAAAAAAAAGATAAATTTTCAACTAAATGGATGAATTTTCAACTAAAAAACATAAGTTTTTAACAAAGTATAGAATAGTTTAATTTTTAGTTAGAAAAATAAGTTTTTAAGCAAAAGAATGAATTTTCAATCAAACAAATAAATTTTTTACCAAAAGGATTAAATTTGTGTGAAAAAGAATCTCTATAAGAAATTGAGTTAAATTTTTAGTTTGAAAAATTAATTTTTAATAAGAAAAAACTATTTTTTAACAAAACAAATTAAATAAATACATGAATTTTAACTAAAAAGGTTAATTTTATACCAAAGAAAGATAAACTTTCAACAAAATAGAGACATTTTTAACTAAAAAAGATAAATTTTCAGATAGAGAAATAAGTTTTTAAGCAAATAACTTAAATTTTCGTAGAAGTATTCAAATTTTCAAGGAAGCAAATGAATTCTCTACCGAAAAGATTAAATGTCTATTAAAAATTTTCAAAACAAAATTTAGGTGACCTTTTAGTTAAAAAAATTATTTTCAATAAAAAAACTAATTTTCCACCAAAAGAAAGAATTGTAAGTAAGTGGAAAAAATTGTCATTCATATTGAATTCACTGGAATTTTCTCGCTATAATAAGGAAAATTCTGTAAATCATGTACAACGTTTGCAAATAGTATAAGATTTCCTGTAAAATCTATAACAAAATGTTGGAAAATGAGCCGAGTTCTTTTTATAAAGAAAGGGTAATTAGTGTGTGCATAGTACGCACAATGTTCTTGTATTTTTTTTAAAGTAGACGATGCAAAAATTTAAAATATTGAAAATTAAATAATATAAAGTTTTAAGGTTACATAATTTCAAGTAGAAAATTATCCAATGTTTTTATTTACTTATTAATAAAATGTTACAATAAAAAATTTCGATGAAGCGGGGACCAGATATTTTTTTGTACGGCCCTGACGTACTCATACTTTAACTTTATAGCCGATATTTTTTTCTCGATATTCCAAGTGTTAGGTTAGCCGTGAAGTTTGGTTGTCAGCGATAGAACGCGTTAAACGTAGGTTAGGACTTAGGTGGTTCGAAACCCGTCACAGCGCTTTCGATTTTTAATAGCGTTAATATCGTTAAAAGCGTACGAATATATCGTATGTAATGTATTGTAATTTGATGTAATTGTTTAAGTTAAATTATGTGTATGTACCAACAATATACTTGTGAATTGTATGATATATGTAATATGTGTTTAGTAGTGAATGACCTTCCACAGAATCTGTGTGTAGCAAGAATGTTTTTTTTTGCTGGCGCAGAAAATTTTACATGACTGGGATGTAGAATTCACATATTTAGAGAGCTAGAGTTTGATTTCTTTGATTGAAACTGTACCTAACAGTTCTAATCATTTTACCTAACTGGTAGGTAATCGACATCCCATTTTACCCAACTGTCAGGTAATCGTTATCACTAGTTTTATTATTTCTTATGAATCGCGAATTAAATTATAATGAATTTATACTAATAATTCATATTCTCTCATCAAATATTACCCTGTTTCATTTTACAGGACTAAAAATGAAATTTTAATATAATGCTGTAATGTCCTCCGTTTACCGAACTAAGTTATGTAAAATTTAACACACAAATATTCTCCGTGTGGCGTCCGCCAGAAAAAAAGTCAGGTGGTCGCTTTTGTGCACGTAGAATAGTCAATTACTGAGATTCCCTTCTACAAACAAATGATTGGATCCGATTCTGAACGATTGAAAAAAATTTGCAATCGTTCGCAATTATGTTCCTCAATCTGGTCACACCGATTCGGAATGATTGAGGCCGGTTATCGTTGCCTATCGATCTCAATCGGGACTCGAGATGAAGTAAGTCTGCCATTATGTTGGTGGCAGCACATTGATATCGTGGGAATTATTTGAAAACGATTATCCACTTTTTCTTAAATTACATCTCTGTAAAAGACAAATTTTAAAACGATTTTCAATTGCTAAAAATTCCCTCATGATCAAGGAGCAAGCACCAACATATTTTCAAATAACTTATTTTGCAGTAATTTTCATAAGTTTTGCATATTATTTTTCATTACATTTTAATTTGTTTAATTTGGTTGCGGCCTATTTTCTTTCATTTTGATACCTAAGTATAATAATTGAACAATTTTTTAGAAGTTATTTCTCAAATAAATTAACTATATTATTTGATTTTGATTTCGGAATTTAGGTTGCAAATTAACCCTAATGTGTGTGACAAAAAAACACCTTCATCGGTGTAACGGAGTACCCGGGCATCCATCTCCCGTTTAAAATTTTTTTTAATTTATAAGAGAAGAACTACCGTGCAGGGAATTAGGGATCCATCGTAGCTGCTTGCCAAATAGTTCCGTAGCGCAGAACATCCCAAGTTATATTTTACAACACGTAATAACATTTTTAAAAAAACCCTAAGACCACCCCTACCACTTTTACCTGAACAAATCCGAAGACCCTCCACGTAACATACTCAAAAAATTAAAAAATTTTAAATAATCACTAAAGGCAACTTCAGAAAACCACAAGTTATATTCTCAAACCCATGATAATATTCAGCAACCCCCTAACACTACCTCTTCCATTTTTGCCTTAATAAATCCAAAGAGCCTCCACGTAAAACACACAAGAACTTAAAAAATTTTAAATGATAACACAAGTTACCTTCAGAAAACTTCAAACTATATTTCAAACCCCATAATAATATTCAATAAACCCATAATACCACCCCTTACACTTTTACCTGGACAAATCCTAAGTTCCTCCACGGAAAATACTCAAAAAATTGAAAAAATTGAAATAATCACTCTATTCACCTTTAGAAAACCCCAAATTATATTTCCAACCCCATAATAATATTCAAAGAACCCCTGACACCACCACTACCACTTTTACCTCAACAAATCCAAAGACCCTCCACGTAAAACACTCAAAAAAATGTGAAATGATCATTCAATACAACGTTGAGAAAACCTCAAGTTATATTTCCAACGCCATAATAATATTCAACAACCCCTGAAAACCACTGCTATCACTTTTACCTGAACAAAACCGAAGAGCCTCCACGTAAAACACTCAAAAAAATTAAAAATTAAAAATATTCACCCAAGTCACCTTCATAAAACCCCAAATTATATTTTCAACCCAATAATAATATTCAACAACCCCCGAAAGTCACCTGGAAGTGATGAACATCCGCCAATCAGCAAGTATGTAACACCTGTTTCCAAAGCTTTAAAGAGTGAACATAAGAATGGTAGTTATTCCTATTAATTCATTTTTGTATTGATAAAAAATAAGAATAAATTATCATTACATAAGAATAAGGCTATCCCAACGGCCATACCACGCTGAAAAAACCAGTTCTCGTCAGATCACTGAAGTTAAGCAGCGTTGGGCGCGGTTAGTACTTGGATGGGTCACCGTTCGAGAATACTGCGTGCTGTTGGCACATCGTGGGTGTGGTGAGCTCAAACTTGTAGTAATTATTTACTACAAGAAACTATCCACATAGAAACACTACCCGAATCGGGTAGTGTCACGCCTACCCTGAAAGGGAAATGGCTTAATGGTATACTTACTTACTTACATAAAAACATACAAATTTATCATTTCCCATCATTTATCTCTCCCCAATATATTTACTGGACGAAAACTTGTAAGACTATAAGTTATAAATTAAATTACGAGCTCTCATCGAGTTTCAGCTTTGAAGCATGTGTCCGACATAAAATAATTTCAGTTTAAAGACACAAGGGTTACCCGGGTACACCGTCCCGCACCCTGTGTGCTTATTATAAAATAGAGAAAACGCTATTTCTACAATCTAAAATCACATTTAATCAATTTTAATCAATTATAACAAAAGTTCATACTTTTTTTATTTAAATAAACAAAAGTAACTTATTGTCAAGATAATGGACAAGGTATTCAGGAACAACAACAAATAAGTTATAATTGTTAAACACTTTCAAATGTTTTGTTCATTTTATTTTCTTTATGAGATTTATTACTAATCGTACAGTTAATGATTAGGTTATTTATTGGATTCTATAAGATATTCTATACATTATTTGACATATGTTTTCATGAAATCTTAAAGAATCTAACTTAAAAATTTCATTTTCTTTCATTTAACACATTTATATTTTTTATATTTATAGTTTACATATTTTCTCACTCAATAAGAAACCTTGAGCCTAAAGCATAATTAACAGGGTTATCAGTTTCAAGAACTGATTTAAATATCTTAAGTTTTGGGGTTTCAAGTGAAGGTTTTCATAATTCAGTTCGGAAATTGAAAAAAGGCTCTAATTCTACATAAATTAAAAAATTGAATCTTCTGAGGAAACATTTTCCGTGAAAAAAATGATTTATACCTTGATTTTAATAACGCTAGGAAAGTATTGAAAAATTTTCCTTCTTTGGTTGTTCTTAAATTATAATTTTCGTTCATTATTTTGAACAATAAAGTAACTTTTGCTTATATAAACAAAAATGTAAAGACGGGTGAACAGATCTGACGCGAATAAATTAATATTTACTTTGTGCAATGTAAATTAAATTAAATTTAATATATATATGATTTATTTAATAAATAAATCCTGAAAACCTGTCTAGTTATTTTACTTGGGAATCAAAATTTAAAAAAAAGTAATAACCGACTTAGACGCAATAAAAATGAAATAACTTACTATATACCGGCAATGTCGACTATCGCTTTACCGTACATAGAATTGTTTATCATTTGCAAGAATATTATATGTTTTATTCCTTGTCCACTTCCTCGGATCTCAAAACATTTGGAAAACTTTTTTAAGTCGTCTTGAAATATAATATATCCTCATCGTACGTCGCAGGCACAAGAAAACATGCACGAACAGTTCATATCATAAGCAATCTTAAGCAATTGCTTTGAATATACAACAAGACTACATAGGACGAATAACAATAAACTAATAAATTATAAGAGCTGCACGCGTTTTTAGTCGGTTTTTAGGGATAGGTTTCCGATCGACGTCTCTATGAACTTACCCGATTGCGAACGATTTAAACGCTTGTCCCGATTGAAAATGATTGAGAACGACAAACAAAATGCGTCCCTATTGATACCAATTCAAAACAATTCACCTGTCAATCGATCACAATCGGGTCCAATCATTTTTTTCCAGAAGGTATATAATTTATCAAAATTTATAAACCAAAACAAACTCTCCAGATCAAAAATAAATAACCTTTACTTGCAAATCGTTACCCTTCTAATCTAAGCGACTTCCTTTCACTTTATCTTTCGTTTATTTTTATTTCATTTTTATTTTTTTTTATTTTTCACATGCATTCTTTCATTTTCTATCATTTGCTCATCTAGCCCTCTCCAATTCTTTTATCCACTCCTCACCCAATCCGCCCTCCACTAAAATTTTTACCACACGCTCTTAACAGTTTCTTTTATCTTCTATTCCTCTTCTACATTCATCCCACACATCCTCGCATTTTTCCTCCTTTCATTCAAAGATTACGCACTTTTGTGTTCTCTTTCTTCTCCAACCAAATCCCTTCTCTTGCCTCGTTTCCCAATCTATATTTTACTATTCTATTCGACCTTCTCTCTGCACATCCCTTTTCTAAATACTTTGTTACTCCTTCCTTTTTCATCACCGTATACCATTTATTATATTTCGATTCCTCAATCATCACCCATCTTTCTATTAATTGTCTGTCGTTATCTCTTTTCTCAAATTCTTTATAGTTTTCTTCAGCCCCCTCTTCTATATCTCTAGCACTGAAGAATTCCCTCCTTTTATTGTCCCACCTCTTCAACTTTATCGTCCTCACTCTCCATTCTTCTACCTCCTTTAAATACTTTTTCGCTAACTCCCCTTCCTTTCATTTCATTAGCTTCATCTCAAACTTCCATGTCCTCTTCCCTGCTCTAGTACTAAATATATACCCTTGCGCTTCTTCTCTCTCCATATATCCAGGCGTCCCTCAGTCTACCCATATCGTCCTACTTACATTGTTTTTTTGTAACCTCTTATAATCTATTCTTTTTTCTTCCATCCGCATATCTCTGCTTCATATCCTGATACCCACCATATCAGCGTATCGAATAACCACATTATCCTTCTACAATTTGTTTAACCTTCTTTTTCCTGTACCTGTATCTGTTTTATTACCCCTACCGTTTTTTATCCTTCCCCTTATATAAACTTTGTGATCTCCAATTGTTTGCAAGTTATATACCAAATATATAAACTCCTGTACTTCTCCTGACTTTACGTCCTTCAATCTCCCAGGCCATTCTTATTTTCGACCCCCTCCTTTTCTGAAGCCGTCCCTTCTTCATCCTCTGTCATCAACAATATATTATACGAGTTTTCCAGTTTATATATCTTTTCTTTTTCCATCCTAACTCCTGTCCACCATTTTCTCTTCATTTATTCTTCTAAGTCCGAGATTAATATGTTGAATGAAACTGGGCTCAGAAGACAACCTTGTATTACTTCTCCCACCAACCAGAAACTATCTTCTGCTTGTTCTGTTACATTTACCATACTGTTTGCCTCTCTAAAAATTTATGTATTGAACCACCTTTTATTCTCTTTTACACTCACTTTTAATTCTCTTATTTACTAGATAATTCAGAACATGCATGTTGTCTATCACCCCCATTCCTTTCCTAAACCCTGGTTGAATCGGTGGCTCTATCTTTTTATCCTCAACTTCTTTCTTCAACCTCTCCGATAAAGTTAGTTAGTTGTAATGTGGTCGAGCTATAAAGCCTACTGTGCCACACCCGTGTTCATTCTCGAAGCCGTACTCCGAATCCGGCCAATCTTTGCTGAGTGTTTTTGGATCTCGGTGGGTTTCGTTGTTACCAACGTTCTGAGAATGTACGCCAGGCCTACCTATCGCACAGAAATGACGTCCAACTCTGCAACTGGCAAAATGATCCTCACCCACACTACTATTCGGCAGCTACCCTAGCAGGCCGCAGAAAGACAATAAGGCCAGGATAGAGCGGATGGAGCGATCCATCTGAGGTCATCAGTTAGATGCACAGATTCGAAGCACTGTCCTGGTGTGTTATGTAAGTGTATGCGTGTGTGTTGGTTACTCCAAATCGACCAGCGACCATCAAACGTGATTCGCCCATAGGTGCCTCAAGCGCAAGAAGATCGCTGATGCATTTTCGAGTCTTCTCAAAATCGACTGATGACCCCCAAGGCTAGTCCCCTCGAAATGGGGCATCAACCTTGGTACGTAACCAGCCTATTCTGATTTTAGCTACATTTTAAGGTGGGTTCCGAACCACCAAAGCCTCGGTAGAAGTACATATTATTGGTACATATACATTGTTCAGGGATCGAACCCCAGTCCTCCTGTATGGAAGCCTGATCTTTAATCCCCTCCCCTTTGTCTTTCTTCACTACGGGTACCGCTAATCCCTCTTACCATAAGACTGGCTACTTTTCTCCTCTCCATACTCTTTTACAAGTTAGCCATGCTCATTTCTTCACTTCTTTTTCCCATATTTTCAGAATTCATTTGTAATCTCAGCTGTACAAGGTGCCTTTCCATCTTTCATCTTTCCTAATACCTTGACTATTTCTTCCCTTATTATATTTTCTTCCTCGTTACTTTCCCTATCATCTTTTCCTCCCTTTCAACTGTCTTTTCTGCCATTCCTAACAAATCCATGAAATACTTCTTCCATTCTACCATCTCAATATCCTGGATTACTCTTTTTCCTTCTTATTCTTATTCTCTTTACATACCTCACCCCATCAACTTCTATCCTCTTATTATTTTTTTTGCTTGTGCACTGTAATACTCTTTTCGTTTCTCCTATCATGATTTCCATCTCTTCATTTACATTTCTCTGTCCGCGACGAAATGGATGATGACCCAGCTGAAAATTCCTGTGTGGGAACGTCAAAAAATCCTGGACATGTTCCTGGACACGAATCTGCACACGATCCTGCACAGATAATCTTGACGTTTCCTGTACAGGAATTTGATGAAGGAAACTGTACATGATCCTGCAAAGGAACCGGCACAGTGGTCCGGATGGTCGAAAAGGTGATCAAAAGTCAAAAAATGAGTTTTATTTTTTTTATGAAATATTGATGCCAATCTATTAACAAGTATCTAAAGTACATGACACCACAAAAATAATAAAAAAATATTATTATTTTAAGCAATTTTTCCGGTTTCAAAGTTCAACAAATTGGAGAAATCGCTCTCAACGCCTCATGTATACCCATATATATCTCAACTTTAGGAGCTGCTGTATTAACGTTAATAAAAAATATTTAAAAAATGGTTATATATAATTGTAGTGTTATATCTCCTTTAAGTGATTCACGTGTTAAAAATTCCATATTTATCAATATTATTGATTATTTTTATTAATGTTTCATGGGTAGAAATATTTCTCATTTAATCAACTTTCGATTGAAAAAAAAATTAAGTTGCCAGCCTTTGCCACGAAATGTGGAAACGCTAAGTTGTTGTGATGGGATTCAAATGGGACGCTAATTACCCTAGAAAAAGAATTTGACAAAGTAAATAGAAATAAACTTTGGGAAGTCCTTAAAGAGTACGGAGTAAATGGAGGGCTCCTACAAGCAATAAAAACAATATATACAGGTAGTAAAGCGAGTGTAAGGGTATATGGGAAACTGAGTGACTGGTTCGATATTATGCAAGGCGTGAAACAAGAATGCGTTATGTCCTCGTGGCTATTTATCATATTTATGGATAAGTGTCCAAGAACTGCCCTCTTCGATGAAGAAGGTGTAGATCTTGAAACAGTCAAGGTACGTGGGTTAGCTTTCGCAGATGACAAGATTGTTATGGCAGAATCAATCGAAGACTTGCAAAGAATGTTGAATAAACTTAATACAAGCATGAAGAACATGGACCTCAAAATAAACGTAAATAAAACAAAAATCATGGTGTTTGAGGGAAAATGTGAGAAAACAATATGCAACATTGTCCTAAATGATGAGAGATTAGAACAAGTTGACAAGTACGTATATCTAGGTAGTCTATTCACTAGCGACGGAAAAATAGATGCGGAGTTAGATAGCAGCATAAATAAGGGTAAGCAGGTTATCGGTAGAGCAGGGTCCATCCTAACAAATAAAAACATATCAAAAAAAGCTAAAATGGCCATACATAATTCTATATTCGTACCGACTGTACTATACGGTAGCGAGACGTGGACCTGTCAAGAAAAGGACAGGAGTAAAATTAACGCGATCAACATGAAACCTCTGCGCATAATATGCGGGAAAACACTGATGGACAAAGTCCGAAACGACACAATCCTCAGACAATGTGGTACAGGAGAGGCACTACTTGAAATATGGGAAAGAAATCAGTTAAGATGGTTCGGACATCTTGAAATAATGAAAGATGAACGACTGATCAAACAAGTGTATAAAGGTAAAGTAAATGGCAGAATGCCCAGAGGTAGACCGCCGAAAGAATGATAGAATATGTAAAAGAGACATTAATCCGAAGAGACATAAGAAGCCATAGAAACACAAGAGCTTGCATGAAAAAATGCATAGACGTGAAGGAAGCTAGAGTAGTATGCCAGGACAGAAAAGTGTGGCGACAAATAGTTTGTAAACAGAGTGACAGTAGAATGAATGACGCCTGAAACAAAGACCTTGGATACTAATGGGCCCAAGTGGGGAACCATGCATAACAATTTTGTGAGGCTCTTCACTTGGGGTGATCGCTAGAGAGATTGATCAGAAACCTGGTTCGGAGCAGTGTTGTGGAATGAACGTGTCATTTGAATAAATAACACGAGAATTCCAGCTCAATCTAAAATATCTGTACCTATATACCGATCTACCTTATACCTTTAGACCCACCATACACACTACTATTTTTCAACCGAGCAAGTCACGCCTACCCCGAAAGGGAAATGGCTTAATGGTATAATGATAATAATAGTAGTCATATTTAGAATGTGTTAGCTGCCATATTGGGTCCGCCATTTTTAATTTTGAAATTTTGAAAACAGATTTGGAATCAGGGACCCAAAAAGTATTTATAAAATAAATGTCATGTAAATCGGTTAACATTTCGACTTTTGATCACCTTTTCGACCATCCGGACCACTATGCGGCATGTAAGCTAACCTTTGTATGATCTTGTACAGGTTCCTTCGCATAGTGATTTGAGACACGGGTTCATGTACAGGAACTTTTTCAGCATCCTATACATGAACCTGCATAGGAAATAATCCGCGAGGGTTCGCTAGTGGCTTGGTTCTCTCGATAGCAAATTCGATCTTCAAGGAAATAAAAGGAAAGCAACATTATAGCTGTAAGCAACATGAGTTTTCGCGACAACTTTCTTGAAAGGACCCCATACGTGTTTCCTGTAGAGGAGCCCGCGCCTCAATTTATTTCGCAAAGGTACCTGTATGGGAACCTGCTCAGGAAACGTCAAGATTACCTATGCAGGTACGTGTGCAGGATAGTGTCGAGCAACATGTCCAGGATCCTCCGACGTTCCTGTACAGGAATTTTCAACTGGGGACGCATGGTGATTGATCATGCAGATACGAACGATCCTGATGAAAGCTAAATGGATAATAGTAAACAAGGTGAGGCATACGCTTCCGGGACCAACGACTCTTTTGAGAATAATGGTTTATCATCCTACATTGATGGAATCAGAAATAGGGCTCTGACGATTGTTGAACTAGCGCGGAAACAGGTTTGATGGTAAATGCGTATAACATACCAAATATGCAAAAAGATATCTTGAGAATTGCAAAGCAGTTTCCAGTGAGGACAAACGTCGTTCAGAATATATATGGTTCACCTAACGATGTAAAAACTTCTACGAGATCAGAAGCTCATGTTGATGATATGACAAATATCACATTGGGTGAAAACTTTAGTTGTCGGAGACTTCATAAAGTTGTGCGAAAGCCAGTTAGATGAAATTGGGGGGTTGTGAAAATTGCTATCGTTGCATTTTACAATACCGGAAAAAACCATCCGAAAATTGAATTTCAGAAAAAAGAGAAGGTAAATCATCAGACCGTAAAAGAATATTCCAGAATGAAAGAGGCAAGCTGCTTTTCAAATAGTTTGGATGAATCGGTTTCACAACCAGAGGAGTATAACGAAGGGCCGTTTATATTAATCACGAAATTTCGGTAAAAATAGCCAATTCAACGATCTGGGCTATTTATCACGAAATTTTGTGATTAATAGCCGATTCAACGATCTGGGCTATTTATCACGAAATTTCGTGATTGTTAGACGATTCAAAGATCTGGGCTATTTATCTAGAAATTTCCGTATAAATAACCGATTCAACGCTCTATGTACAGCTCGGAATTCTGACCTAGCTATTAATACGAAAAATGTTATTCGATATAAAAAATGGTATTTTTATGCACTTATATTAAAGTTAAAACATTGCATATTCTAGATTCAATCAATTTGAGTAAAAAAAGTAATAATGTTATTATTATTATGCCATTAAGCCATTTCCCTTTCGGGGTAGGCGTGACTTGCTCGGTTGGAAAATAGTAGTGTGTATGTGTGTATATAGGTATAAAGTAGTTAGGTATATAGGTATGAGGTAGATAGGTATATAAGTGTTAAGTATAGATATTTTAGATTGATCTGGAATTCTCGTGTTATTTATTTAGATGACACGTTTATTCCGCAACACTGCTCCGACCCAAGTTGCTGATCAATCTCTCGAGCGATCACCCCAAGTGAAGAGCCTCACAAAATTGTTATGTATGGTTCCCCACTTGGGCCCATTAGTATCCAAGGTCATTGTTTCAGGCGTCATTCATTCTATTGTCACTCTATTTACAAACTATTTGTCGCCACACTTTTCTGTCCTGGCATACTACTCTAGCTTCCTTCACGTCCATGCATTTTTTCATGCAAGCTCTCGTGTTTCTATGGCTTCTTATGTCTGTACGGATTAATGTCTCATTTACAGATTCTAACCATTCTTTCGGCGGTCTACCTCTGGGCATTCTGCCATTTAGTTTACCTTTATACACTTGTTTGGTCAGTCCTTCATCTTTCATTCTTTCAAGATGTCCGAACCATCTTAACTGATTTCTTTCCTATATGTCAACTAGTGTCTTTCCTGTACCACATTCTTTCAGGATTGTCTCGTGTCGGACTTTGTCCATCAGTGTTTTCCCGCATATTATGCGCAGAGGTTTCATGCCGATCGCGTTAATTTTACTCCTGTCCTTTTCTTGACAGGTCCATGTCTCGCTACCGTATAGTACAGTCGGTACGAATATAGAATTATGTATGGCCATTTTAGCTTTTTTTGATATGTTTTTATTTGTTAGGATGGACCCTGCTCTACCGATAACCTGCTTACCCTTATGTAATGAAAAAAACACAAACTCTCCATAAGCAAATATGCAACAAAAAACAATACATTTTTTACGCTCCTTTATTTAAAATTATTGTTATTGTAAACTAAATCACAGCTAAGGTTGGGGTCCCCACAAGACGTTGGAAAGGGGTAGGGGTTTGAACAACATTATTTCTGTGACTAGTCACAGATTTTCAACAAAACAGTTAAATTTTCGATAAAAAAAGATGACTTAACTAAATAGTTTAATTTTGAACGCGCAAAGATGAATTTTTAACAAGAATATAATTTTTAATCAAGAGAGTTCAATTTTCAACTAAAAAATATAAGTTTTTAATAAACTAATTTTCAGCGGATTTAATTCGACTAATAAACACAACTTTTTAAAGCCATGGTTGAATCCTTGACCAAATTGATGATTTAAAAAAAAAGGAAGATTATATTTCTACTCAAAAAGACGAATTTTCAACCACACTGTTAGAAAAATCTCTACTAAATTTAGTATACATGTAATGGAAGCAAAAATGCATAACATGAAATTAAATTTAGTATACCAGCGTACAGTAAATTTAGTATATTCATACTGAATTTAGTATACACGTATATAAAATTTAGTATACGCGTGTACTAAATTCAGTATAAATATACTAAATTCACTGTACGCTGGTATACTAAATTTAATTTCATGTTGTGCATTTTTTCTTCCATTACATGTATACTAAATTTAGTACAGATTTTTCTAACAGTGCAAATACATGAATTTTCCACAAAAGAGTAGAATTTTCCACTCGACATTATAATTATTGAGAATTATTAAGACAATAGTTGAATCCACAGCCAATAAGCTTAATTTTTAAAAAAGAAGATTAATTTTCTATCCAAATAGACGAATTTTCAAAGAAAAACACTAATTTTACTCACAAAGGTTGAATTTTCCACCCGGCACTATGGATTTTCAACAAGAAAATTAAGTTTCCATCAGATCGTTAATTTTTCAAATAAATAGTTTAATTTTTAACAAAATAGTTGAATTTTCAACAACAACAACAACAAAATTTCATCTAAAAAAGATAGGTTTTCAACCAAAATTGAATAGTTACACTTTCAGTTTAAAAAATTAATTTACAAAAAAAAAATGAATTCTCTTCCAGTTAACTTGAAAAAGAAAAGACGAGTTTTTAACAAAATAGTGGAATCAAAAACAGAAAAGGTGAATTTTCTAGAAAGAAGATTGATTTTCTACTCAAAAAGACGAATTTGCAACAAAGTAGATGAATTTTCCACAAAACAGTTACATTTTTAGAACGACACTACGAATTTTCAACAAAAAAGTTATTCGTCTACCAAATAGTTAGATTTTCAAAAAGAATAGTTTAATTTTTAACCATATAGTTTAGTTTTCTATCCAAATGCTTTAATTTTCACCAAAAAGATGAATGTTCAATCAAACAGTTGCATTTTTTACAGAAAAACATGGTATATGCGAAGATATGAATTTAAAAAAAAAGACGTATTTCCTACAGAACAATTCAATTTTCAACCCGAAAGTGAGAATTTTCAACCAAGCGGTTAATTTTCAACTATGTGCTTTAATTTTTTACCAAACTGATGAATTTTCAAGCCAAAAAGACGATGTTTCTACAAACCACAGTTCAATTTGCAAACCAAAAAGATGAAGTCTCTCTCTCAAATTGATTTTTAACAAAGTAGTACAACTTTTAACCAGGCATTTTCAAACAAAAAAGATGAATTCTCAACGAAAAATGTAATAGATGATATTTTAACTAAAAAAGCTTTCAATTTAATTCAAAAACAGTTGAATGCAATAAAAAAAATACGAATATCCAACAAAATAGTTAAAGTTCAAACCAAGGAGATGAATTTCCAACTAAGAAAAATAAATTTTTAACTGAATAGTTGAAATTTTAACATAAAAGAGAAATTTTCAACCGCAAATGTGTAATAGTTAAATTTTCAGTTGTAAAAAAGGTACTTTTGATTCAAAAAATGAACGAATTTTCAACAAAATGGTTGAATTTTCTACCAATGAGATGAATCTTCAACTAAAAAGATAAAATATTTACAAAGCAGTAAAAATTTCAACCATGTTGTTAAATTTTTAACCAAAAAGATGATTTAAAGAAAAATCATTGAATTTTCAACAAAATAATTCAATTTTTAATCAAATGTGTAGTAGAATTTTTAACATAAGCAAAAATTTAATCGAAAAATCGATAAAAAGGTGAAAACGAAAACGTGATAAAAAACAGTTTTTCTTTTATGAGGGTAAAAGAGGGGAATATGGGAAAGAGTTTGAAGCCTGAAATATGAGAATAAGTAATACACAATAACTCCAATATAAGGAAACAGCTATATTAACTAGAGTCTTGGAAAATCGTCTCGGGTGATTATTTTCAATTTGAACCTTTTTTTTGCGGTTTTAGTTCAAGACAGCTGAGACTTGATTTGTTAAATGTGATAGGG
>CAKNYM010005684.1:0-21088 GCA_932195095.1 Andricus curvator | reverse complement strand
AAGATTCGAACCTCAAACACTGCTGACTCACCAGTTTCTAAACATAACCAGGAGTGCGTAAACACGCGCAGCCATCGAGGCCAAACAAAATAGTTATTATAAAACTTCTAGCCACTCATCCGACGAGCTCGAGGCACACATACGAGCGCACACACGCACCGCGAGTGTGTGCGTGGGCCACGTACAAGGAGACTTAGTTTCGAGTTCCCAGATTTGTCGGGCAAGCTCGTGAGTGCTCTGAGAATCTTTTCCCAATCACTCGTAATATTTTTGTAATTATTCACGTAAAAAAAAGTGATGAACCGTTTTAGAATTTTCACATCGAGTTCGTCAATCTTTCTCAAAGTTAGTAGGTTATTTACGAAAATACATAAATATCCGATGAATTTTTCTCATATCCGAGACCTAGCTACTAGTTCGTGACTTTTTTACGGATAAATTTTTTCCGTGTACCCGTTCCCGATAGACCAGACAAGGTAGTGCAAGGGGGCGAGAGAGAGGCACTGCGTGCCCTTCTTAAAATGACAGATAGGAGCCAATAGAGACGTATAGGATTCGAAATTTCTTCGCATCTATCCGGATTTTCATACGGTATTTGTGTCTGGTTTTAAATCTGGTTCTATGCGGAACTTGGTCGGTGTATACAACTTTTTCTTTCTGGTTTTTTATCCGGTTGTATACGAATTATTTTCGGTGTCCAGTAAAGCCCTATACTGTTTTCATCGGATTCTATCCGGATACTTATACGGTTTTGTGTCCGACTTTTAATACGGTTCTATACGGAACTTAGTCGGTGTATACAATTTTTTCTATCTGGTTTTTTATCCGGTTATATGCGAAATATTTACGGTGTCCAGTAAAACCCTATACGGTTTTCATCTGATTCTATCCGGATACTTATACGGTATTTGTGTCTGGTTATAAACCTGGCTCTATACGGAACTTGGTCGGTGTATACAATTTTTTCTATCTGGTTTTTTATTTGGTTGTATACGAAATATTTTCAGCGTCTAGCCCTATTTTATTTGGCCTATCTGGTTCTTTATCCAGCTCTTTATCTATCCGGATTCTTATACGGTGTAATAAATTTGGATTATCTGGTTTTTATCCGGCTATATGCCGAATATTTACGCGGTCCATATTACCCTATCCATTACAGCAGCTCGAAACAGATAAATAAATTTGCAAAAAAAACTGCTTTATATATAATAACTGCACTTAATTTATTTTTGAAATTACGCAATTGCACGCAAGGTCTCTTACAAACATAATCGCACGCACAACGCTATGAAAAATCGCACCGCCTGGGGATTCGAACCCTACCTAAACAACCTAAATCTAAACTGAACGCTCTAGCTAATTACGCTAATGTATCGCTTGGATTTTGTCGACAAAATATCAGCCAAGCTTTTTCGCTGAAATGCCAGGGCTAACGGAGGAATATTTTTTCGTTTTACACAATTTATATGAATTGGTGGATTTAAAAATGCGTAATAATAATATTTAAATTTAATTAATTCAAATTTTAGTAGTTAAATGTTCAATTTAAATATTCATGTAATTTGTGATTTCTCTTCAAATTGTAAAGCTCCAAAATTTAAAGGATTTATTACTTTCAGATGTATTATAAGTAAAAAATATTTAAATTTTAGTACAAATTTCCAGCATAAAAAAATAATCTAATGATTATAGTTATGCTAATCTTATTTAGTAAAAATTTGGAAGTAAGAACAAAAGCAGCTACTACAAATAATTTATTGAAACATTTCAGTTAAAAAAATTGTTCCAGATAAAAAATACTTGAACCTGAAATTAATATTCTAACTTTAAAGTTGAACTTGAACATCAAATCGAAGGCTAGCTGAAATTGGAAGTCTTAAATGTGAAAAATTTTAAATAATAAAGCTTTTATACAATTTTGCTAAAAACTAGTAATTATTTATAAATTTTTATCAAATATAAGAATGCACATTATATCATATAATAAATAGTATAATAGTATAATAAATTACAAACATAGGTAAGTGAAGTAAGCGGTGTTTTTTTGTTAAATAATTTTTTTATTTTATTTCTGGAACAATATTTGAAGGGTTGCAGTATACAGAATTAGATAAGCAAAAAAATTGAAATTTTTTGAAGAGCGAAATAACATTCTGTAAAATCGAAATCACCATTTAAAGTTAAAAACAAAAGTTTGCTCCAGAGCTGAAGTGTTTCTGAATTGAGGCCAAAAAAGTACAATTAAAAAAATTTTCCAGTTCCGAGAAATAAAATGTGGAATTTTACAATCTTAAAGTGACAGGAACCTCATATTGAAACAAGCTCGGTTGATGGTCACGATAAAAAGCGCAATTTTCAGTTTAAACAAAAAATAAAAATTTGCTCCCGAGATATTGAGTTGCTAAATTGGAAGAAAATGAGTTTTTCATAGAAAAAGATAACCAATTCCGAGTAAATCATTCAAGAATTTGGCGGTTCTAATTTCATGGGTTTTGAAAATCGTTTTTAGATAGCGACTAAAAATCTATTTTTCAATTTTTAAAAATAATAAAAACTTGCTCTCGAAATATGGGGAGGCTGAATAAGAATAAAAAAGTTTCCATAGAAAAAACTTATTCTGTTCCGGGAAAATAAAGATTTAATATGGCGGTATCGCACTGTAACTGTTGTAAAAGTTATAAAAGTGGCTTTTGGTAGAAAATGAAAAATTAACATTTAATGATGGAATTTTATTACGGTATTTTGGTGCGAACAACGTGGCAAATAGCTTTATTTAAGAGTTTTTTCTTTGAAAAAAAGTATATTATTATTTTACAGTATTTAAAAACTTTTAGGAAGAGGAATATGGCCACAACAAAAGATTTAAAAAAGATAAGAAGTTAGGCATGTAAAAAAAAAGAAGACAGCAGACATGTGTACAGAGAGTCAGGTATCTGGTTACGAATTACTAATCCTTTTATTACTACAATAAAAATGAGATTTCGAACAAATCCTTTAACATGTACTTGATTTTTAAATAATTTTTAATGCAAAAAGCTCATTTTTGCCAAAAATGTTGGTTATCTAGCTTTGTACTGCAACCCTTTATTTAAAAAACGTATAAACTATATCTTACAAAAAAAAAAACATATTGTCATATTTGAATTTTGTGTTTTGTTTTTCATAAACCCCTTATGTTTTTTTTTAATTTCTATAACTTTTGACTTAATTGTGATATTCATCGTTTCATTTTCATTTTTATAGCGCGTATTATCTTCTTTTGTAATCCACAAAAAAATATAAAAAAGACGTGTAGTCGATAATGGCACGAACTCGCGAACTGATGGCGGTGATGCAGCGCTACTTCGCTTGCCCTGATTAAGGTCTATATTAGATGGGAATATGCAAGCTGCCATATTGATTCCCCGCGAAATTTAAAATCCTTATTTTTTATTTACGTGGTTAACGTGCGTCGTGCTGTAGAAAAACGGGTTTCTAATCTTACTTTCTTATGGATTTTATTTCGCTTTAACATACCAAAAAAATGCTTGCAGGCAATTTAGTGTCATATAACCATAAGCTTCAGACCCCAGATATTTAAATTATATTGTTTTATTGGTAAATATGAGTACTTACTTCGCATAATTTTGAATTACAATTTGGTTCCATTTGTCGCGTCTACAATTTATAATCCATATTGACAGTCTTTCTCTTTTTACTAGTGGAAAACGATAAAGTTTAAATCCATCTTCGTTTCTGTTTTTACAAAACGGAGCACTACAGCAGACCATTTTTATTATATTATAAACTTAATTCTAACTAAAATACACGACATGCTTATCGCATTGTTTCCCGCAAACTGTCCAGGAACCAATATGGCGTTTGCATATTCCTGTATAATATAGTACCCTAGCCCTGACATTGGTGGTAGCTTTCTGGTACTAAGTCGCAGAAGGCTGATGGCCCTGGCGGACCGGCCGAACGCAGGCGTTACGCTGCAGCGTAACGCCTGCGTTCTCTAAGCGCGTCATATATTTGACATTACACGACGCATCTTATTTTGACTCTAAACTTAACTATACATAGTAATATATTTTGAATAGGATTTACTAAATAAGGTGTCTTTTACAAAAGGTACTGTATTGAAATGAATCGAAGTAAGATCTATATCACATTTAATAATAAAACACTCTTTAATAATAAACACTGATTTATAGATATAGGAATGATGTCATCTAGTAAGTAAGTAAGTATACCATTAAGCCATTTCCCTTTCAGGGTAGGCGTGACACTACCCGATTCGGGTAGTGTTTCTAGGTGGATAGTAACACCAACACCACGTAGTAATCGCAACTTAACAGTTCAGAAAGGGTACCTGTACTCGAGCAATAGTCACTAGTACCATAATAATCTGTAATGTAATACAGCACTCTTTATAACAATTATTTCTCCATTTTTCTCCGTGTAATGTAAGTTCCGACATATTTCCAGATAGGGCCACATAAGATTCCGTCGGGCAAATAATTCGATTTTCTGTTTCCGATATCCGCTTGAAAGCCGGATAGAGCCTGATAGGAAACCGTTTTCGGACTTAGACGAAAAGTCTCCTAACTTAAGTTCCGATAGAGTTCCGGATAGGGCCGAATAAGATTCCATCAAGCAAACAATTCGATTTTGTTTCCGATGTCCACTTGGAAGCCGGATAGAGCCAGATAGGCAATCGTCTTCGGATTTGAACGAAAACAGTCTTCTAATGCAAGTTCCGACATAGTTCCAGATAGGGCCGCATAAGATTCCGTCGCGCAAATAATTCAGTTATCTGTTTCCGATGTTCGCTTCAAAGCCGGATAGATGCAGATAGAAAACCGTTTTTAGACTTAAACGAAAACAGTCTTCTGATGTAAGTTCCGACATAGTTCCTGATAGGGCTGCATAAGATTCCGTCGGGCAAATAATTCAATTTTCTATTTCCGATGTTTACTTTAAAGCCGGATGGATCCAGATAGAAACCCGTTTTTAGACTTAAACGAAAACAGTTTTCTAATGTAAGTTCCGGCATAGTTCCAGATAGGGCCGCATAGGATTCCGTCGGGCAAGTAATTCAGTTTTCTGTTTCCGATGTTCGCTTCAAAGCCGGATAGATCCAGATAGAAAAGGGTTGTTGGACTTAGATGAAATGGGTCTTCTAACTTAAGTTCCGACAAAGGTCCGGATAGGGCCAAATAAAATGCCACTTCCCTTATGTCATCCGGATTAAAATCCGGATAGAGTCACTAGTTTTCCGTTTAAGATTTTACGAACCGAAAGAGATCCAGATAGAGACGGAATAAAATCCGACGTGGGCTATCCGCTTTTGTATCTGACTCTATCGGATTCCATCCGTCATTTTAAACAGGGATGCATCTATCACCCAATTTATTTTCCCACCAAATTCCGGACAGAGCCGGATAAGACTCCGACACGTAAATAATCTAATTTTCTTGTTCGGGTGTCCACTTAAGAGCCGGATAGCGTCGGATTGAACAGCGTTTTCGGTCTCAGATGCAAATCACCACCCAACTTATTTTCTGACCAAATTCCGGACAGAGCCGGGTAAGAATCCGCCACGTAAATAATTTAATTTTCTTTTTCGGGAGTCCGCTTAAGAGCCAGAATGCGTCGGATAGAACAGCATTTTCGGTCTCAGATGCAAACCATCACCCAACTTATTTTCTGACCAAATTCCGGGCAGAGCCGGATAAGACTCCGCCACGTAAATCATTTAATTGTCTTGTTCTGGTGTCCGCTTAAGAGCCGGATAGCGTCAGATAGAACAGCATTTTCGGTCTCAGATACAAACCATCACCCAACTTATTTTCTGACCAAATTCCGGGCAGAGCCGGATAAGACTCCGCCACGTAAATCATTTGATTGTCTTGTTCTGGTGTCCGCCTGATAGACGGATAGCGTCGGATAGAACAGCGTTTTCGGGCTTTGATGCATTCATCACCCAACTTAATTTTCGACCAAATTCCGGATAGGGCCGTATAAAATGCCATTTTTGACTTAGTTAAATATAATTTCGTTTTGTGATGCCGAATACAATCCGGATAAGGCCGCTATACTTCCACGCATGATATTACGAATCGTGTAAAGACCATATAGGGGCGCACTAGATTCCGAAATGAGCTATCCGGAGCCTTATCCGGTTGTGTATCCGCCTCTATCGGATCCTATCTGTAATTTTTAGCAGGTTGGTCAGCGGAGCCACTCCGCAGCAATACAGAAGTGTATGAAAAATGCAGGCAGTACCCGCGGCGGTTAATCTCGTCGTCTGCTTCAGTAATTTTCAGTCAGTTGCAAAAATGTCGCAGGGCAGTCGACTCAGTTCGCTTTCAGTGTTTCCGTTATGCGTAATCAGGCATTACAAAAATGTGGAAGGACAACAATAGGAAGTGTTTATCTTTCGAAGAGAAATATAAACTTTTAGACGAAGTGAAATCAGGTACCTCAAAACAGTCTATTTTACAAAAATATGGTATCGCTGAGGGCACGTACAAGGATGTGAGAGCTGGCAGTTCTCTTTTAACAAATAAGATTTAAATTTATGAATATGTGAAAAAGAAATCTTCAAAAAGCAAGTGATAATGTGGTTCTGGATGCTGCTGTCTTAAAATGGTTTAAGCAAGTCAGAGGTTTAAGCAAGTCAGAGTTTAAAATTCAAGAGTTCCACTTTGAGTGTTTTAATTTGTAGTTTATTTTTTATTCCTTCAAATGGAAAAATGTTTAGCTTCAGAGTTTGAATTTTTTCATTTTATTGACCGTGAAAAATGTTTGCGAACCGATAAAAACCCGGGAAGTGACCGGGAATTTTTTTCTTCGATTAAAATGCATGGCGAACCTGTTATATGTACGTACATACTTATAAATCAGTACATTGATAAAGTTTGATTTTCAAGCACAAACATTTTCACGTTCATTATGATATTATAAAACCAAAATGGCAAAAATACAAAGAAAATATTTTTTTGGGACAAAACTCCAACAGGAATGGTTCATACGGCTTTGATTGTTTACTGTTTAGAGAGTCCCGAATTACCGTCAAGGCCATTGAGGGTACCCCCGACACGGTTGGTAAAGCGGGACTCCAGTGTAGATATCTGAACACTTATTGGACAGGAAAATTTATTTGTTTCGAAAAACCTTCTGCTGCACTATTTGTTAAAAATCACACTTTATTTTACTATTTGTACTTTGTAATGGAGGGACAGAGGTGAACTGTTGTAATATTTACTACCTTGAGTAGTAATTTGTAGCTGTTAGAAGAATTACAAAATTTATTGGAATAAAACCTAAAACCATTCCATTTATATCTGCAGAAGATTTCAGTATTTACAAAGGATTGTAGTAACGTTGCAAGAGACCGGCGCGCACCGATTTAGTAAGCGACTTAGTAAAAATTGGTAAAGTCGGATTAGCAAACGAAAAAATATACCCAACATTGCGCTGAAGGTCACGGCTTCAGATAGGCACACTCACAACACTTTTAAACTTTGCTTAATCACACTCAGTCATTATATAATTTATCTAAATTATACACATTAGAATTATAGGATTATAGATTATTATTATTTTTTGTTGAAACTTGTTCTCGGGTGAACCCGGATTTTCATCATAGCCATGGACTAAGTCAAGTGAGTGATGAGATGAGGATGTTATGAGTTATTTTAATACGATGTATGAAATCATTTGCGATGATGTTGCAGGTACAAAATTTGGAGCACGGTGTAGTTTTCAGTTTGTCTTTTACCGCTGTTATCCTTACACAGCGGCTGCGAGTATTGGAGGTGCCAACAGTCGCCTCTGGATGCTTCCTTAGAGCTACCACGTATCACTCGATACGTTGCCAGTCGCTTGCTTCCTGATGGTCTAGGAAGTTTCTCACAATGCAACAGGTGTTTAATAAAACCGTCTTCTGAGCTGCTGCCAGTACCCTACTGAATCCTAAATGTTCAAGATGTTTAGTGCATCTTGCGTGCACACTGCCTGTAGCCGAAATCACAATAGGATGAATAGATGCATGTTTCACATTCCTCCATACTGTCTTTACTTCATGCCTTAGCTCGCTATACTTATGAATCTTGGTTGTATAGGTTGCCTGCAAATTTCGGTTAAGTGGACAAGCAATGTCGATGTCATCTTCCACCTTTTTTTTCTCGCATCACGATGTCGGGTCCATTGGCTCGGATGTAATGATCCGTCTGGATAGTCACATCCCAATATAAGATGTAATCTTCGTTTTCTAAAACAGGCATTGGAATATATCTATAGAAAGGCATCCATTCTGTTAAGAGTCCTAAGTTTAGGGCAAGTTGTTGATGTATAATGCCCGCCAAATCATTATGTCTGTGCGTATATTCTCTTTGAGCCATTACGCGACAACCATCGATAATGTTCTCGATGGATTCGTTGGTATCTGTATATAATCGGCACGGGTCAACCACGTCTTGATGTAACACGTGTTTTCGATCATTTCTGGTGCTAACAACCCTGTCCTGAATCGCAATGGCAAATCCTTCCGTTTCCGGATACAGGATGCCCTTTCTCAGCAAAATATTGGATGCCTCACTATCCACTTTATGTTGATCTAACGTTTTGGGATGCTCGCCGTGGATGGCTTTCTGTATCGATTGCGTTTCAAATTCCTCGATCGTTTCTGCCCTGATATTCAAGGCCTTCTCTGAGGACAAATTCAAGGGCGTGTAGTCAAGATCCGCTTTACAGATCGTATTTGTAAAGCGTAACATCTCGCTTGCTGTTAAAATAGTCCCGCAACTGTATAACTTGTGACTCACACAGTTTCCGAACATCTACAATGCCCCTACCCCCTCTATTTCGTGGTAGAACTACCCTTTCAATCGCCGAATTACTGTGGTGCATACGGTGTTTCGTCATTTGTACGCGGATGATTCTGTTTAATCGTTCGAGGTCGGTGTTCGACCATTTGATGAGCCCAAAGGAGTACCTGAGGACAGGGATGACATAGGTGTTGATTGCTCTGATCTTGTTTGCGCAGGTATTTATATGAACCGCCCTCAGCTATTGCCTCGATGCCACTCTCGATATCGTTATCTAGCTCCGCGGTCCCTAATTCTCCTCTACTTAAATGCACAGTTCTGCATTTACCTATTCTATTCTATCTATTTATGTTGTGAGAAGTTGTAGGCTCCGGAAGCTACGATCATGGTTCCTTAAAGCAACCAATCCCGACGCAAATGGAACGTGTACGTCATCCACTTCTGCTCTTTCTGTCCTAGAAGGTAAGCAAGAGCAGGAAATTTACGCGAGGTAACATCGTGCAACACTGTTTCTTGGAGTCAGGTCTCTAGGCGCAAATGACATTACGCGGCAGACAAGACAGTTGGAGGTAAAGGTTTAACCTCTGGATACCACAAGCTATATCATATATAAGAGAGGGGTCTTCCGATACTTTTCTGCATCTCCCTCTTGCCTCTATCTATTGTGCTCCGAGAAAAAAGCTCTCAATACCTATGTGGCCCGCCGAACAGAATAGAATATAATGTCAACCACCTTCTATACATGGACGACCTTAACCTCTTTACTTCCTCGAAAGAGGACCTTAACATCCTTGTGGAGGCGGTAAATAGGCACTCTGAAGCGATTGGCATGAGCTTCGGACTGGACAACTGTGCCTGCGTCCACCTGCACCAAGGAAGACTAGAAACTACATCATCGTGTGACGATCAGGATGTTTAATTCATAGGCGGAAATACCATTCAACATCTTGGTATTGGAGAAACATATACATATCTTGGAATACCGCAAGCGGGAACCTAAAATGTGCATGTGTTAAAAACGGCCCTTGGAAAACAGTATCGCCAAATTCTCAGAAAAATTTGGACTTCCGAATTATTTGGAAAGAATAAGATCCAGGTGACCAATATGCTGGCCATTCCTATACTGCTCTACACGTGTGGTGCAGTAAAATGGAACTTCGATGAGTTGAAGCAACTTGACCGAGGCACACGCAAGATGATGACAATCCATCGAAGTCATCATCCTACGTCTTCCGTAGCTCGAATATACCTTCCTCGAGATAGAGGGGGTAGAGGCTTGCTAAGCTTAGAGTGCCTTCATCGAAGAACCGTTCTGGCTACAGCCTGCTCAGTTCTAGATACGACAGATTCTCTTATGCGACTCGTACATCATCATGAAGTCGTCAATGCTGCGGCGTTTCTATACCGTACCGCCGATAGGGCCGCAAAGGAGCTTGGCCTCCTATTTGATTCCAGTGACACTACACATGGCCTAGCATCACTAACACCTTTGGCGCTCAAGAGTCGTGTACAGGAAGGAATTATTCTTGGTTGAGACTCCAAGGCCCTCCCCATACGGCGAGGTCCGCAGCCGCGCTATTGGCTGATACTTCTGACTCACTGATGCAGTTACTGCCCGTGAGTTTACTCGTAAGTCGTTTCTCCGCAATCGCGAGACAGTGACAAAGGATATGAATAACTGTCTCATAATCCCTTCCGCACAGACGACAGGGGGTACTTTCTGCAAGACCTATCTTATGTCTGTGATATCCGAGATTTCCATGCCCTACACACATTTCTGTTAGGTCTTTGAGTTCGTTCCTTTCAAGCTTAAGTATTTCCTTCGCTCGATTAAGGCTTAGCTTTAAACCCAGGAGTTTTTTGGCCTGTCGGCAGCCAGTGTCCAATTCCCACTCATTCTGATGTTCCTCGGCCAGCCAACTGTTGATTTCTTCAGTGACTAACCTACTGGAAATGCCTAAAACTGGCTCGGGTCCAGTAAAGTTTTCTCTTGCTGCTAGCTTTGCTAGCCTGCAATGTCCGATATCTCATTACCTTTGATGCCGCTCTGTCCAGGGAACCAAAGTAGAGTCACTCGGGTTTCCATCGCCAGATTGTTCAGTATCTCAAAGCACTCCCGTGCTAGTAGCGAAGTAGTCGTTTTCCATTCAGGGTCATTATAGCAGCCCTGCTGTCTGAGCACATAGAGCACATAGAGCGCACTGGAGCATGGCCATAATCTCAGATTGTAGAACTGTGGCGTAGGACCCCATCGGGATTGTGAAGCCCATTCCACTCCTTCTACAATATACACCTGCTCCTGCCTTCTCCTTATTTCTGGAGCTACCTGTAAACCAGTTGTCCCCATCACTGGGCAGGTGTGCTTCGCCGTTAGCCCAATACTCCTTCGTGGATAGGCTAACACGATACTTCTTGTCGAAGAGATAGAGAGTGGTTTTTTTGTCCCTGAGCATGCTCAGAGTCGGCCTACTCGCGATGTCGGTTGGGATCCGCTCTGTCGTCGAGATCCTTCCGCCTTTTACCATATTGAATCTCTAGACCGCCTTCACAGCAACGGCCTTGATGTTGAGATGAAGGGGCTCCAACTTTGTTAGTGCCCTCAATGCCATTGTGGGTGTCAACTTTAAGGCACCAGTGACGCCTCTTAGAATCAGTCCCCTGATTCTTTCAGTCGAGACTTCACAGTGGACAGTTCAACCCTGTTCCATCAGACACCGCCGCATAGGTTAGCCTGAGTCGCAGGATTGCTGTGTAGATCCACATAAGTGTCTCCGATTTCAAGCCCCAGCTTTTCCCTATGGCTCTCCTACAGAGCCATAGAGTTGCTACTAGCTTTTTGCACTTGTTTTCCAGGTGCTCGTTCCATGGAAACTTCTTATCTAGGATGACTCCTAGATATTTAGCTCGTTCTTTGATTTCCGGTTGTTGTTCTCCCAGTTTCAGTGTACTCGTGGTTCCCCACTTATACCGTCTGGTGAATACAACCGCGTCTGTCTTACTCGGATTGACCGATAATCCAGTCTTCTTGCACCAAGAATTCACTATCCCCAGTGCTTGCTGCATTACTCCGAATAGCACATCCAGATGCTGGCCGCGCACGTTAACCAATATATCGTCCACGTAGCCTATAAGGTGGTAGCCCTGACTCGTGAGCAGAAAAAGCAGTTCATCCGCTACCAAGCACCATAGCAGGGGTGATAAAACGCATTCCCTGTCGACATCCCGAGTCAACGGTTCCACATAAAGTGGTATCACCCTTCGTCGTTGTTAGGTTCCTGTTGGTCAACATGTGGCACGTCCATCCCACGACACACCATGTGCAATCATGGCCGCCCTGATCACCTCTCTGGAGGTGTACTTGAAGGCTCCTTCAATATCCATAAAGGTTCCAATCGCGAGACCTTTCTGCTTCAGTTGTCCTTCGATTAGGTTTACTGCTCCGCATAGGGCCGTCTCGGTCGAGTGACCAGCCCTATAGGCGTGTTGCTCCTTGTGAAGTGGCGGATATATCTATCCACAATTCTTTCCACTGTTTTAGTAGGAAAGATGTAAGGCTGATGGGACGGTAATCCTTGGATGAAGTATAAACCGATCCTGTCTGCTTTCGGAATGAAGACTACTCTCGTACCTCTCCATGCCGTTGGAACATATCCCAGCGTGAAACTAACCCTAGCAAGTCTCAGGAACGGTCCTATGATGATCTCTCCCGGCCTTTGTTAGAGGACCGGATATATATTCCATCCGGACCAGGACACTTGTAAGGACTGAAAAACTTCAGGGCTTCTGAGGTGAATTGTAGATGATTCTGGCACAATTTGGCAGGAATTCGGCAGGAATCGAACACAGATTTCCGGGATGGCAGCAAGGTGATTTCCCATTCTGGTATATCGAATTATGAGAATTGGTACTTCATCATGGAAGTAAATGCTAGGAAATTCATTATTTGTAATTAATATATTCATTAATTATTTATGATTATGATTTTCACATTCTAACAACTGACATATTTTACATACACAAACAAAAATATACCTAATATGACTATAATTCTGCGTCTAATAACTAAGCCCATTTTCAAGCCAGAACATTTATGGACTTTATAAAAAGATTTTAAAACATTCAAAATAGACAATGTCTGAATTAAAATCGTGATATTAAAATTTTCAACTGAAATAGTCAAATTTTAAACCTATTGATGATAATTCTATTAATACATTAGATGTCTACATTTTAAATGTTAAAATTTGAAACTATCTAATAATTAAATTTTTAACTTTCAAATATTGGTTTTGGAACCTTTCTAAACACAAATTGATTAGGATTAGACATTTTAAACTATGAATAATTTGAAATAAATTTAACTAGCGATATTGAAAAGCTTATTGCATATAGGTTTTTTTTTTACTAGAAATGTAGGAAATTCCCGGTTAAAAACTAAAATCCTAATAATTCTTAAATTTTCCAGGTTTCTTGGTTTCTACATTTAACAATGATAATTCTTATTTAGACATATTTCAGTCTTATTCGTTACTTTTTCAGCTTTAATTGAAAGTGATTATATGTATATACATTAGGATGCCCAAAAAAGTGTGTTTTTGAAATTTGCAAACGCCACCCGCTAAATTTCTTCCTGTAGGTGAAAAAATACTGCCATACATTCACAAAATTTTTTTTTAGAGGTTCCGCTAGGCCGCTCTAGGTCTGAAAATTAGTTTTCGTCATTATCAGTTTCCTTAAAATAAAGATTTAAGGCTAAAAAATTATTTACATCTAGGAAGTTAATATTACTTATTGAGGAATAAGCCCTAAATTTGAGCAAACAAACCACAATTGTGGAGATATTATAGGGTGCAGAATACGCAATTTTTTAAAATTTTATAACAATTAATGGTTTGAAATGGACCCTAGACATTTTTTCAGAAATAATATGCACAGGATTTCTCCTGTAATATAAAAAGAATATTGCCCATAAGGAATAAATTAAAATTAATCATACCGGGTACCGAAGAAAATTTTGAATTTCGAAATACGCAAAAAAAATACACATGTTTATACTTAAAAAATTCCTATTGTATTTTAAAATGTATTTTTACCTATCATTTACCTGCAAAAGATGTGAGCTAGTTTTATTTAATTGAATTTCTGAAAATAAGACTTGATATAAAATAGTAGCTGAATATACATTTTAAATTGCTATAGGAATCTTTAAACTGTCACCCGGTATAAATATTTTCAATTTATTTCTTATGGAGAATATTCTCCTTCAATTATAGAAGAAATCCTTTGCATATTATTTCCGAGCAAAACATTAAAAATTATTCCTCGACAAATAACAAATACTTTTTAGGGGTGAAGGAGTTTGTAAGCCTTAGATTTGTATTTAAAACAAATTAAAAACTCAGAAAATTAATTTTCACACCTTAAACGACCTAGCGGAACCTCAAAAATTATTTAAAAAAAAAAAGAAAATTCATGGCAGTATTTTTCAACAAATGGAAGAGATTTAGGTGGTAGCGTTTGCAAAATACAAAATCACACATTTTTTGGGGCACCGTAGCATACATACATACATTTCATTGAAATAGAAAGTATATTTTTCGAAGCACTATTCGGTAGTACCTATAGTTCGCGTTACATCCCTATGCATGTTCCTACAGAGAATAGTAATTTTACAGAAATATTGAGTCATTCGTGTTATTTTAGATACTAACTGCTTCTATCCTTTTTGTATAGTTTAATAATTCCTCTACTAATTTTTCCTACCTCAGATTTTACTACGGAAAATAATAATACCTGCTATTTTAAATAAGAAAATGTGATATTAATATAATATAACTTACTACCACTGCATTAAAATATACAAATTATCGCCTTTGTCCTTCCATTGCAACCTAGTTTAGTCATTTTTCCAGCAAAAAGTATCTCCGTGCACTAATCGGATTGGATTGCGAATTTTGCATTTTGCGAATAAACTATTGAAGATACGCAAAAAAATGAATAGACAACAAATTTTCACCCAAAAAAGGTCTAAAAATTTGTGGCTAAACTTCCGACAAGCGCATACCTGCGATTACTTTGAAACTCCATATATCCATGTATTTTGACGCGCTCATGACGAAAATGATGGTGAACATACCCGCAAATTTGACTTTCATGGTGAAAACCATGGAAAATCCATAAAGTCATGGTTTTTCGAATTTATCTCGGTAAATATACAAAATTTCAGAAAAGTTTTCGAACAAAAGTTGTAGACCCAATCAAAATAAACATTTCTTATTCCATACACTTTTCCTTTCAGATTGATAGTTTCTGAGAAAATCGCTATTGAAATTTAGTAAGTGCAACAGGCTTGAGTCGTTGGAAAGGGGTAGGGGTTTGAACAACATTATTTCTATGACCAGTCACAGGGGCGCCTTCCCGCCCCCACGAGACGTTGGAAAAGACTAAAGGTTTGACCAATATTGTTTCTCTAACCAGTCACAGAAAGGCCGAACACTTACTGGACTCAAGCCTGTTGCACTTACTAAATTTAAATAGCGATTTTCTCAAAAGCTATCAATCTGGTAGGAAAAGTGTATACAATAGAAAATGTATATTTTGATTGGATCTACAAATTTTGTCTGAAAACTTTTCCGACATTTTTTGTATTAACCGAAATAATTTTGAAAACCCATGACTTTTATGAGTTTTCCATGGTTTTCACCATGAAAATCAAATTTGCGGGTATTTCCACTATCATATTCGTAATCAGCGCGTCAAAATACATATAGGTATACAGAGTTTTAAAATTATCAGAGGTCTGCGACAAAACTTATTGTCCTAAAAAAGATCCACAAATTTCTTATAAATAATTTTTTCATGGGACGCGTAGTTTTTTGTTTTAAACGTAAAAAAATAATAATAAAAATTGAATTTTCGGAAAAACGGGACAAGATAAAATAAAATCGTAAGGAAACACATTATGCGCATACAAGTAATTATATCTACATATTTGCTTTGTACTATTTTTTGATAGGATGCGTAGTCTTTGTTTTAATCGTAAAAAATAACTTATAAATAATACCTTCGAATAAAGATTAATGCGAAATAAGGAACAAATATTACAATATTCATGAAAAATAAAATGTATATTAATACACCAAATTACAGTAGTCGACGGTTCGACCTTTAAATTTAAAAGGTCAATGCACAAATGTGAGCGCGATGTGCGAGATAAAAAAATTATCGAGCACAAGGTCCCACTGACGCGCGCCGAAACTTGCAAGCCGCGAGCATGACAATGTGCCCCCGCGGCGGGTAGATTTTTTAAATTAAAAATTTAATAAAAGTTGTTCCAAGTTTTCGGTTTACAAGCCAATTAAAAACAGTACGAAAAGAACGAAACTTCAATAATAAACAGTCCATATTTACAAAAATGCCATAAATTTAGCGTAAAACATTGTCGAAATTATTGATTTGTAGTTACGCGAAAATTTGTATGAGTATACATGTATAACATAGATTTTAAAAACTGTCAATGTGTGCACCTAAGGCAATGTAGTTAATTATTCGTTAATAATTAATGAATTGGTGGAAATATTTATCGTTTTCAAATATATAATACATGCATACTAAGTTCATGCAAATTCCCACAAAATTACAAATCAATGATTTGAACAATTTAATTACAATTTAATCTTTTTAACTTTTTACTTTTTTACGCCAAATTTGTAGCTTTTTCGCAATTTGAATTCTTTATGGATGAAGCTCCAGTCATTTAACTTTTGAAAAAATTTCAAACTAGCTGAATATCAAAATGCATAGTTTGAAAACAATAATACAGTCCATAAAAGATAAATAAAAATTAGCAACATTTATCACATAATGACAGGAGACGTTAAAAAAACAGCGGATAACGGACAGACTGAAAAATCATTAGCAGTAAAATTCCCGACACTGTAAAGTTACCAACAATTGAAAATTCCCGAATCGGAAAATTACCGAAGAATAAGCGTCCGAACAGTTTATACACGGAAAAGATTAGTTGTTTAAATTTTGAATGACTGAGTCAACCACTCTAGGATAAGGCTAAACGTATGTCATAAATTGGAAGTATCGTCGTTAAACACTTTGATTGATACATATTTAAAAAGTAGAAAGAATTGTAGAAAGTACAAAATAATTTCAATGAAAATGTGAAGACCAGAGGAATAGAGTTCTTGAAACACTCATACACTAATGCTTCGAAGCCAGTCAATGAAACTTTCGATGACTCCTAACGAGTTTTTAGAAAACAGTGTTGCCAAATTTTAAAAAAATTATTTCGCGGTTATATTTATTATATTGTTATTCACATTTTGCGGCGGGATTCGAACTACCTAAAACCTATGTCTATGACGTATCGACCGCAACTTATCCCTAAGAACTAGACCCCACGGCTAACTCAACACATTTAATATTTTGCACAAATCCCAGTAAAGAGCCAAATTTAACTGCGCGCTCATTTGTTCATTGCTGGTTACCGCGACTCCATTCAGACTTATACATACACCACTTCAGCTGAGCGTCACTACGTGTTAACACAAGCGTCCAATGTGACTGTACATTGTGCATATATGTACAGATATGTAGAAGACAGTCAACGGCTGGTCAACGGATTCTTCGACAACTTATGAATCAGTTATTCGTTTCTGTGCTAGAGTGATTGTATTTTAAATCTTTTGGAATCCGGAGGACTTTTTATAACAAAATTGAATGCTTGTCTAAAACTTTGTCAAAATCTGCGGAATAAAAATTCGAGAACTGATGTTCTTAGATTGTGTTCCAATAATTCTTTAACTTTTTTCACTTTTTCGATAAAGTCGGCGGTTCTTTAATAAACATTAGATGAGATCCTTAAAAAACGTGGCCTATCCTAAAATGGATGACTCGCCAAGTAAAGTTTTGACAACTTATTTTTTCCGTGTAATATTAACGAATTTGAAAATTTCCGATAGTAGATTATGCTCGATATAAAAGTGCCGAAATTAAAACAATATCTGACACTAAAAAATTTCTCATAGAGGTAAATTTCCAAATTATAAAAATCCCGAATCTGAACAATTGAAATATAATTTCAATAATAAAATAAAAAATACGTTTATGATGTAAAAGTATTTTATATCATTTATTACTTTTTACTTCATTACACAGGTCTACAAATATTAAAATTTGGTTTGGTGCATTGTTCTATTTTAATTACATACATCAACGTGAAGTCGTCAATGCTGCGGCGTTTCTATATCGTGCCGCAGAGGAGCTTGGCCTCCCATTTGATTCCAGCGACACTACACATGGCCTAGCATCACTAACACCTTTGGTGCTCAAAAGTCGTGTACAGGAAGCAGAACATACGCTTCTACGAAGAGAACATGCTGACAAGTCCCTTCATTGTAAATTCTACGGCATTATACGTAGAGAAGAGCTCTCGATGGGTCTACCGCGAGCGCATAATGAATGTACCTGTAGGCGATACCAAGTGCCGAGCGTGCAAGCAAGAGCCAGAAACACTTGGACATGTTCTCAGTGGATGCTCAAAGTATGCACGCTACGGGTACATAGAGAGACACAATGCGGCTCTAAAAGTGTTATATTACCATCTTAGGCACTTCTGATTAGTGTAAGATCTGCTAGAATTTCTCATTCTCCACCACTCAACGTATCAGTGCTACGAAGCCTGATATTGCCCTCCAATATATGAAGAGCAAGATCATTTACGTGATTGAATACTCGGCACCAGCCGATAGTAATATCATGACAAAGGAGGAAGAAAAACGGGCGAAATATCAAGCACTTCTTCTCGAGCTGGGCAGGCTGTACCAAGGCTACAAAGTCCATCTTGTAGTTCTCATAATCGGCTCAAGAAGATTCCGGCTTGCCAGCGTCAGGCTCATTCCATCGCGAACGGGATGCAAAAGGCTGTTCTTCTGGGATAACTTCATCTGTTCCGTCAACACTGTTCCTCATAACATTCTACAAAGATTGTTAGCTCTAAAAAAGTATCCAGTGGTGAAACCTTCATCTCCAACTGTCCCGTCTGCCATGTAAGGTCAGCCACGGCTAGAGACCTGACTCCAAGGAACAGTATTGCACAATGTTATCTCGTGTAAATTTCCCGCTCTTGCTTACCTTCTAGGACAGAAGGAGCAGAAGTGGATGAAGTACACGTTCCAGTTGCGTCGGGATTGGTTGCCTTAAGGAACCATGATCGTAGCTTCTGGAGCCTACAACTTCTGTTATAATAATAATCAATGGAATACAGGTGGCCAGCACTTCAATATAAAACATGTAATGTGTACATTTCTGAAGATTTCTAAAAAATAAGCTTTTTAAGAATTGTCAAATATGGACGATTTTACAGCCAAATTCTTCAATTAGCTAGATTATAAAGTTTTATAAAAAATCGATCAAGTTTAAGAGACATTTAAACGTTTTAAAAAGATTCAAAATAATTTAAAAATTGAAAACATTTCAATGAAGTTAGAAAAAAACGTACATTTTTGAATATTCGGCAATGAAAATTGTGAAGCTTCTTAAAGATTCTGAAAGGTTTCGCGATGATTCAAAAATTTCTTAAAATTCCTGGGAAAATTTTTAACCGATTTTTTTTGAAAAATAAATTTTAAAAGAAAATTGACAAAGATTTCAAAACATTATAAATTATTTCTTAAAATTTCGAAAAAGAATATAGACGATTTTAAAGCCAAATTTTTCAGTTAACAAGATTACAAAGTTTTATCAAAAAATTGAGTGAGTTTAAGACACATTTTGAAGATTTCAAATGATTCAAAATTCAAAAAAGTTAAACAAAAATGTAGATTTATGAATATTTGGAAATTAAAATTTTAAAGCGATAAAAAAAATTTCAAGGTAATAACAAAATTTTCTTAAAATTCATGGGAAAATTTAAGTCAATTTTTTATTTTAAGAAATTAATTTCAAGAGAATATTCAAAAGGACTTCTGAAGATTACAAAAGATTTTCAAAATGGTAAAAACAGAATCTGGAAGATTTTAAGGCAATTTCGTTTTTCAGAATTTTAAGAAAAAATTTGAAAAAATTCGAATAATTTTAAAAGACATTTAGAAGGTTTAAAAGTTTTGGAAATAGTTAAAAAAATACACTGGAGTCCCGCTTCACCGGTTCCCGATATACCTGACAAGGTGGTCCAAGGGAGCGAGAGAGAGAGAGGCGCTGCGTGGCCAGCAGAGCAACTCCACAAAAACGCAGGGGTGAATGAAAAAAGCAGGCAGTCCCTTCGGCGGTTAATCGCGTCGTCTGCTTCAGTCATTTTCAGTCAGTTTCAAAAATGTCGGAGAAAAACAAAAGGAAGCGTGTAACGTTCGTTCATCAATATAAGCTTATTAAAGAAGAAACGGTTAATTTGAAAAAATTGAAAACAACTTATAGATTTCTCAAGATTTGGAAATAAGATTTCGAAGCTTTTCAAGGAAAATTCAATGAAAATAATTTAACGTCTAATTTACGAAGTGATCAGTTAGAAAAATTTTGCTTTCTCAATTTTTAATGTTTATATCTTAAAATTGCTTAAAATAATATAATTTAGAAAATTTTAAAGTTCATTGATTCTTTAATTGAGAGCATTGAAAATAAAAAAAAACTCGTCTCCGTCTCGCGCGCCTGCGGCGCCCTTACCTACGACTCGTTACAAAAACATTGCGCTCGTTTCAAAAATGCCGTCAGTCCACAATAGTCACGAAATGTACTATTTTTGTTAAAAATTTAACTATCCTATCTTTGAAAGTTGGTATTCGTCGTTACCGTTATTTAGTTTTGAGTAAGCATAAGGCGATCTAATCGACGATGGGCGATCTGTGTTTATTTGAACTCGAGATGTTTGTTTTCATAAGAAGCTTAGTGGAAGTATGTGCATTTATTATTATTATACCATTAAGCCATTTCCCTTTCGGGGTAGGCGTGACTTGCACGGTTGGAAAATGGTAGTGTGTATATGGGTATATAGGTATAAAGAAGGTAGGTATATAGGTATGAGGTAGATAGGTATAGGTATAAGTTCTGTCAATCTATAGATTGATCTGGAATTCTCGTGTTATTTATTTAAATGACACGTTTATTCAGCAACACTGTTCCGACCCAGGTTGCTGATCAATCTCTCTAGCGATCACCCCAAGTGAAGAGCCTCACAAAATTGGGGCCCATTAGTATCCAAGGTCTTTGTTTCAGGCATCCTTCATTCTACTGTCACTCTGTTTACAAACTATTTGTCGCCACAC
>CAKNYM010005669.1:0-10349 GCA_932195095.1 Andricus curvator | reverse complement strand
ATATTTCTCGGTTTATAACCTGATTAATTTCTGTCAATATAAATAATGTAAGTTGTAACCTTCAATAAAAAAAAATTAGAAATCAACCGGTTCAACATTGACTGAGCACTTCAAAAATGAAAAGTATACTGTTTTTGGCTGCCATTTTCGAAAACAAGCAGCTAGGATTTTCGGAGGGACGGGTTTCAAAAGCTTGAACACTACAGAATCGAATAGCGTAGCCCATTTTCGGCGACAATTTAGGTCAACCCAAACATGCTTCGGGACCACCGTGAACGAGAGACTGACTCTCCAGGACGAGGATTTGGGTATTAGAACCAGAAAGTGGTACACTCACCACTCCTTGTCCTAGGCCCACAGGTTCGTACGGTAGTGGGGTGCTTGTAACTTTGTTACAACCTCCCTCCCCCCCCCCCTCCATTTGGGACGAGGTTTATCATTTTAAAAGTTCCTCGCCGAATGTAAGTAAGGATTCTTCCTCCGTGATGTCCACTTGTATATACGAATCGTCTTCTTGTTCCTCCTCCATCATTTGACTGTCTTCTTCATGTTTCAGTTTGTTTGCTTCAACCGTTATTTTTAAGATGTCCTCAAATCTTTTGTTCATTTCTACCCAACCGCCTTTGATGTACTTGGTTTTTGTCGAATCCGGAACCGTGTGGTAATTTTTGGTCCGATTCGACATTTCATCACAATCCCAGATAACAATGTGAAACGCATATGTGACTCACAGTGCACGCACGCATGCGGATTAATCTGCACGCGTGCGTTCACCACGGATGACAGATGCGTCCTCATATGAGACGCATATCGCTCGCACGGGTGATGGTCGCACGCGTGCGTGTGAAATGCGATCATCGTGCGACTGTACCCTGAATCCTAAAATACTATTTATATATTTAAATATCTATGTCAAATAAATAAATTGTTATTTTGGATTTACAACCAAAACCAAATTATAGTTTTCAACCATAATTTTTCCACTTCACCCGATGGAAAATCACACAATTTTGAAGGTTATATATGTAGCGTGGTGTAAAGGGTGCAAAGCGTGGTATGAAAATTGTATAAACAGGCCATCTGACTAAATGTGATTCTACACTGTCCGAGTTATTCTAAGTTATTTAAAATATTATCTTTCTATAACATTGATAGTGAGCACGAGTATACCCAGATAACAATGCGTGCAACGCACGTCATCCGCATTTCGTGATTCTCATGCAATGCGTGCGAGAACGCGTGCATCTCGCTAGCAATATATGATGGTCACTTAGCTGCGAGCGTTATGAGTCGCATTTCGCTAGCACGGAACATGGGCACATGCTGCGAGCTTTATGAGTCGCATTTCGTCATCATGAAGATGCGTGAAAATTAACTTATATTTAAAAAATTTCTTAATCAATTAAGTTTATTTTTCAACTTGTTTTTAAATTACATACATTGGTATAAATAAAAAAATTTCAATAATTCTAATCGCAAATAAATTTCAAGTGAAATTTTTTTTTTCTTTGCACTTTTAATTTGTAATATTCATGAAGAATGATCGAATAATATTAAAAATGATATGCAGTTAAAAATTTAATTTTTTTTCACATAAATGTTTAATTCCGACATCAAAATCACATAGAATGAGTATATGTGCGAATTTGAATATTTGTAAAACGCGCGGATCAGTGGCGCGTCGTGTAATATATATTATCTCCGTATCCATTCGTCAGGTTCGTGTTCCTTCTACACGGCAGTCTACTGTACACACACGCTATCAACTTGATGACGCCTGACCATCGTTGGTTTTTGTAAAAGTCAGTAAAAGTGTTTTCAGCATCTTTTGGCATCTGTCGAAGAATTTTACTACGTGTTTTATCGTGTATATCGTGTATATCGTGTTTTATCGTGTTTATCCTGTTTTATATCCGGCATTCCGAAAATTAATAGACTTGTGGTAAGTACAATCGAAAAAATATATAACCAGTAAGTAAACCTAACCTATCTTTTTTATGGTGAAGCAAAATAATTTACTAACTTTTCCCAGATTTTACGACTGACAAAATGGGCTCTTTGGTTTATTGGACGTATACAAATATTAATATTACATAATTTATTATTTTTAGAGCATAACTAATCACGTCGTGCGAGCGATATGCGTCGCACGCGTGACCCGCACGACACATATGTCTGCGTTGGTGAGTGCATCTCGTGCGTGTTGATCGGCACGACGTGCGTGCATAATGCGTCGCATATTGCTCGCATTTTGTTATCTGGGTAATGGCACGATAATATAAGAAAAAATAAGTTTATGTAAAACGCGGAAAACTATAAACAAAGCGGTAAACGCGGGCTATTTGAAATTAAAATTCAAAATTATAATTTTACCAACATTGTCATTTAAAAAAAACTCATTTAATATTCAAATTGGGAATTTTCAACATATTATTCGAATACAAAATACACATTTTTGATTAATTGGAACTGTTTAGATATCCCAATAAAGTTTAAATTTAAGTTTTTAAATAAATAAAGAACGTCGCAGATATTGAAACAGTACAGGCATGCGTTTTAGGCAGCCTATTCTTATGGAGCAAACTTTCAGAGTTCAAAATATTGTTTCTAACCACATAACTACGATTGACTTAGTCGTTTTCTAGCCTCGAAATTTTGTTTTTGTCGAAGTTAATTTTCCAGCTAAAGAAAAGTAAGAAAGAAATTTTCTTTTTAATTTGGAAAAAATATTATAAATATATATTAGAAAAAGTTAGAAAAAGTATTGGGAAATTTTTCACATTTTGTTCCATGAAAAGGCGGACCAATAATTTTTATTATTTTCTTCATATGATACAATTTGGAATATTCCAATTTTGATAAATAAACAATATCTAAGATCTAATTAGATCATTATTATGGAATTATTTATTATCTACAGGATGAACGCACGCATGCGTCCTAGACAGGCTGTCATACGTGAAGTACGTCGTGATGGCGATATGAGACGCATTACGCACGCTCTCTACCTACCCATCACAGCATTGCGACAGGTGATGGCAACATGCGTGCGCTATGACTCGCACAGCGTGCCTCACACGCATGCGAGTACTGTGCGTCGCGCGATTGTTGTCTGGGATAGGTGTCGCGAAAAATATAAAGCTCCACCGGAACCATCCTCTCACAGTGACGACATTTCCACACCTGGATGTCTTTCATCTTTTTCTGTCTGTAACATAATTCGAAAAATCCTACCTCTCAAACAAAATTTAATAATAAAATAAATAAAATGAAATACTAATTCTCTCTTAATTCCGTTTTTTATCCTATTCTAACTGAAAGGAATGTCTAATAGCTTGATTTTAATTATTCTTTCAACTATTTAATTAATTCTCTATTCTAATTTTTTCTATCCAGAGATTTGTATCTTCTTCTGCTATTTTGTTCTCTTTTGTTCTTCTTGCTGAAAAGTAACTTATCTAAATTCTACTTTTATTTTAACTAAAATTATATCTTGGCCTCTTATAGCCGTATTTATTTTTATTTTATGGGTTCTATTAATCTTGTTTCTCTTTATAAATATAAATTTGATTCAAATATAGTAGAGAAATATTTTTACTTATATTATCTTAAGATTATTCGTGACTGTTGTGTTCGTGAAGGGTAGTAAATTAATGTTTTTGTTGTGTATGTTAATGAGTAATAGAAGTTTCATTTGAAATTTAGACGTATGTGTCCCAATCTCTTGACGAACCCTCCTTTACCTCTTCAATCGGTAACAATTTTTTTTTGTTCCTCATTCTTTCTTTTTATCTTCCTAGCCTCCTTCATTTTCTTGGATTTTTTCTCCCGTTCTTCCTTCCTTAGAATCCTTTCTTCCTCCAACTTAGCTTCCTTCCTTGCCCTTGCGGCCCCCTTCGCGTATTTTTCTTGCCTATTTTTTAATAATTTCCTCATTTCTTCTTCTTTCTTTTCTTTCTCTTGTTGGATTTTTATTTTTTCTAATGCCACCTGTAATCTTTCCTCTTTTTCCCGATCTAATTTCTCCTGCTCCTCTTTTTCTTTTTACTTTTTCTTCCTTTAGACCCTTTTTAATTTGTGCCACAGTTGATAAGCCGTATATTTTGCTTGTTTCCTCTGATAATTTTTTCATTCTTTCATCCCCCCTTCTGGATCCAAATTCGTCAAACATCTTGTATTTTGTTTCTAATTCCTTTCTTTCCCTAATTTTTTGTATTTCTTTGAACATCTCCCTATCTGTCTCTGCCTTTCTTCTTCTATCTATCTCTCTTAACCTCACTATCTTCTCCTCTACAGTCTCCGTCGATGGTGGCTGAAGGAGATCTACCCACTTCTTACAAGACTGGGTCAAAAGTTCCTTGCCCACCAGTTCGCGGAGACAATCTCGACACTTCAAGATCAATCTTCTATCCATTTTTCTGAAAATAAAAGTTTTTTCTGTTTTTCTTGTCTTTGTGAATGTAGGTGTTTGTGTTATTTTTGTCGTTGTCAGTGGTGTAAAAATCAAATTATTCACATGCATGCCATTTCAAAAAAAAAAAAATTGAATTCAAATCTATTTTTTTAAATTAAATTTTTTAATGTCTTAAGCATTGCAATTACCTAATGATTTTCCATTCTTCGTTTTTATTTCGTAAATTGTTGGTGAAATCTTTGCTTTAATGAAAAATGGTCCATAAAAATTTTTATTTAATTTTTTAGCTATTCCTTCCCCTTTATTTGATAATATTTTATTACTTTTTAGAACTTGCTCGCCAATTTCAAAACTCATCGGCCTACGTCTGAGATTGCAATATCTAGATTGCGTTTCATTTGCGGTATTTAAATTTTTTACTACTTCTCTAATTATTTTAAATTTTCGCATCCTATCTGCCCATTTTTCAGACTTTTGGAATTCAATTTCGCTTTTACCATCTAAATCTTTACGCAATGCTTGAATTGGATGGAGTTCTCTACCTAAATTTACAACAGCTGGTGTAAATCCTGTTGAAGAATGTTTACTTGTATTTAATGCAAATTGCAAATCATCTAAATTTTCGTCCCATGTTTTATGGTCTCTCTCTAAATACGCCTTTATTGCCGGTTTAATTTTCATGTTGCATCTTTCAGTTGGATTTGCTTGTGCATGATATTTAGGAGTTTTTGAATGTCTAATCCAAATGTTTTATTTAAATTAATTATTGATTTCTTGATGTATTCTTTGCCGTTATCTGTAAATAAAATTCTAGGAGTTCCCCATTTTTAAATTATACGCTTATGGAATTCGTTTTCAATTGTCGATGCTAATTTATTTTTAACTGGAATTATTTCTACCCATTCTGTAAACATATCAACGAAAACTAGAATATATTGATTTCTTGACTTTGTCATTGCTGGCGGACCCATCATATCAGATGATACCACTGTCCACGGCTCTTCAATTATTCTCTTTCCCATTAAACCCATCTGATTATTTACTTTTGGTTTAATCCTTTGGCAAATGTCACATTCTTTTACATATTTTAATGTTTCAGAGTACATTCCGGGCCAAAAATAATTTTCGGAAATTTTTGCATAAGTTTTTTCCATACCTAAATGACCTGCTTGTTTATTGTTATGATTCTCAATTAAAACTTGTTCTCGTAATTCTTTTGGTATCGTTAATTTCCATGGGTTGCTATCTAAATTTAAGCTTGATTTTAAAGGGTCGGGTCTATATAAATACAATTGATTATCGCGTATTCTCCAACTTTGATTTTCTTCTGGCTTATTTTTAACATGTAGCATTTTAATTTTGTACGAACTATTCTCAATTTCTTTAAAATCTTTTTCGTTATTTTCTACTGTGCTTGATAAAATACTAGACATTTTTTTTCGTTTTCGTTTGATCTTGATAACGCATCTGGGACATGGTTTAAACTTCCTTTCCTGTAAACGATCTCATACTCGTACTCTAATAATTCCAAAGCCCATCTTGCTAATAGGCCAGTTGGATTTTTCAAATTATGAAGCCATTTTAAGGCAATATGATCTGTAATAACCTTGAATGGATATCCCTCTAAATATGGTTTAAACTTTCTTATTGCCCAGACTACTGCTAGGCACTCTTTCTCTGAAGCAGAGTATTTGCGTTCTTCGCCATTAAGACCTCTACTTGCAAACGTTATTACGAAATTTTCACCATTTATATTTTGCGTTAAAGCTCCTAACCCTGTATCGCTAGCATCGGTTTCAAGTTGGAATTGACTTCCAAAATCAGGGCAGGCAAGAATTGGTGCTGTTGTTAGTAGGTGTTTAATAGTCGTAAATGCCTGTTCCTGTTTTTCAGTCCATTCCCACTTTACTTCCTTTTTTAATAGTTTTTGCAGAGGTTCTATTATTTCTGCAAATTTCGGAATAAATTTCCTGTACCATGAAGCCATTTCTATTAATCTCTATATTTGTTTAACCGTCTTTGGTCTTGGGAAATTTTAAACAGGTTCAATTTTATCCTCATCTACTTGTAAGCCTTTTTCATTAACTTTAAATCCTAAGTACTTTATTTCTGAACAGCCAAATTCACATTTGTCCAAACCTATTGTTAGAACTGCATTTTTAATTTTATTTAAAACAATTTCCAAATATTTTAAATGTTCTTCGAAATTCTTTGAAACTATAATTATGTCATCAAGGTAACAAAATACATGCGGTTTTAATTCTGGTGTTATTATTCTGTCCATCAGGCGCTGAAATGTAGCAGGAACATTTGTTAATCCAAATGGCATTCTCTTAAACTGATACATTCCTTTGCCCGGGACAATAAATGCTGTTATTGGCTTAGATTCCTCGTCCAATGGTATCTGATGATATGCTGAACGAAGATCTATTTTCGACATGTATTTTGCTGATCTTATTGTATCCAATATTTCAGACATTATAGGTATTGGATATAAATCTTTCTTTGTTATTTTATTAACCTTCCTAAAATCCAAACAAAATCTACATATATTTCCCATTAGGTTTTTTTATCATTACTATAGGATTCGACCAATCGCTATTAGATGGTTCTATAATTTTCTCCTGTAAAAGTCTATCTACTTCCTCATACATAAATTCTCTTATTTTTGGAGATATATAATAATATCTTTGTTTAATCGGCTCATGTCCCTGGACATCTATTTTATGGCTAGTTAAGTGTGTCGGTTTTAATCCTTTTCCCTGATCTATTACTTTCCTTTTAATCAAGTACTTTACGCGTGTAATATTATTATTTAATACCGCATTATTTCTGAAATTATACCAATTACTTTTTCTAATTGCGAATAATTTTTCTACTATCGACTCATTCTTTTCCTCTATTTTATCTATAACTGTTTTCCATTTAGAATCCTTTTTCTCTTTATTCAATTCCAATGGGCCTTTAAATTCTGTTTCTAATTTTCTATTCTCATTTTTCGTATATAAGTTCGTATTCATTTTACTCTCGCTCTCTATTTTATTCCTATCCTTGTTTGTTTTCTTGCCTTCTCTATCTTTATTTTGACTAGCCTGCTTATCTAACCTACCAATGCCCACGCTAGTTCGTGCCAGTGTTGCGTCGCTCGCCTCGTAGGGTTTAGGGTGTGGGGCTGCATGCCCCCGTATACTCTGTGCCGGCTGAGGTGCTGGCGGGATCGAGTCTCCTACATCACCTGTAAGGAGGGCTTGGGGTGGGGTGGTTGGCGACATGGAAGAAGAGACTTCGCACGGTAGCAAATCTGTCTCTTTCTCTCGCACGTGGTTTCTCAAGCTAATCTTAGTTCCGAATTTTAATTTCATTTCCTCATTCTGCCTACTTTCATTTTCCTCGGTATCGTTCATTACCGGTTCCTGCATTTTAATTATATTCGCTTCTATTCAGTGCTCCCAATTCGGCTCCCCAAATGCGCTGCGCATGCGTTGTATTGGCAGTCTCATTGGCTGTGAATGGTGCGCTTTTTTGAAACTATTGCATATGTAAATCAATTTTTTATAATAAATCATCATTGTGGAAATGATAACAATTAATTTTCAGATCACAAAATAGTCTTTTAGAGTGCAAGGTGAGATAATTATTTGATTGTACTCTTTACAAATAAATTATTGATTTTAAATTCAAAGGAACGAATACCTTTTTTCACCAACGTAAACTTTAAATCATTCATAATATATTTTTTTGTACTCTATGATTATTATATATTGTGAAAAATTGATTTGCATATTTAATCATTTCAAATAAGCGCGCGAATAACATACAATGAGGCTGCTGGCGCGACGCATGCGCAGTGCGGTTGGGGAGCCAAATTGTGTACACTGCTTCTATTGCATACTTAATATTTGGTAATTCTGGTAACCACCAGATCTTTTTCTCGTAATCCATTTTTAAACCTAATCTTTCGATCATATCCGTTCCTATTATTCCTATCGATCTTAAATCTGGTCTCGCCTGAATAATAAGTATTTTTCTATATGACCTACTTTGATTGGAATTAAAACTTGTCCTATAATTTTTAGTTTTTTCCATTTGCGACCATTAATGTATCGTTTTTCGGCTTTTTAATTTCGTAATCTAAATCTTGTATTTTTTAAATGAATTTTTCACATACGTATGAGTGAGTTGCACCGGTGTCAACACCCTAATAGCACGGAACGTTCCGGGAACGTTCCGCGGGCACCTTTGGAACGTTCCATCGGAACGTTCCTGGAACGTGTAAAATGTCCGCCCCTTGGGAACGTTCCAGGAATGTTCCACTGGGACCTGGGGGGAACTTTCCATTATTGTTATTTTTAACAACAATTATCTCGTAAACCGTAAGAGATAGGTAAAAATGGATGTCATTTTTGAGTTTTGAGTACCGCACATACTACACTATAATATGATATCCGTATCATAAACTGACATCGATTTTGACCTATCACTTACGGTTTACGCGATATTTATTGATAATAATAACAATAACGTTAATTTAGGTTTGGAACGTTCCAGTGGAACGTTCCTGGAACGTTCCCAAGCGGCGGACATTTTACACGTTCCGTGAACACTCTGAATCCATGATCTTTAAAATCTATCACACGGAGAAACTTTGTACTGGAAAAGTTACTAAATTAGGTTACAATTGAGGGACAAAGGCGATAATTTGTATATTTTAATACAGTGGTAGTCAGCTGTACTATTTTCATATGAAAGTTTTGTGTTGATAATACCAAGTCTTAGTATTTTCTGTAGCAAAATCCTAGATAGGATAAATTAGTAGAGACATTATTAAATTGTATTAAAAGAATAGAAGTAATAAGTATCTAAAATAACATAAAATACTAAATTTGTAAGAGGAACTACTATTGTCTGTAGGAATATGAATTGTAACAAGACACTTCCTATTTCTTGTATTATAGAGTAAGACAAATTCGGTAGATTGCTCTGGAATATTAGTAAGTTACTTAGTAAGCGAGCCTAGCGTTGGACCGGGCGCAGCCGAGTGTAAACAAGTGAGCCGAACAACACAACTCGTTATTAGGATATTTGATTATGTTTTAAGATATGGTGCTTAGAATTTGAAAAATGCCATCTCTGTGAACAATCAATGAATGATTTAATGAAAATTAATTGAAGTGCTAGCATTTACTTCATAAAGGCGATAAATTTCTGAATCGCATAATCTGGTTTAGCATGATGGAATATCGCCGTGCTGCTGCGTCGGAGACCCGTGTTCGATTCCCACAAGACTTATGTTAATCACATTTTTCTGTTTCAGTTTGTAATATAATATTCCTGTATGTATATAATAAATGTATAAACTACATTTATATGATCATATGTACTGTACAGTTGCAATTTGAATAAATATAATCATGTCAAATAGTTCGATATCCTATACTCCCTACTGAAAATTTTCGGCCGCAATTGCGGCTGCATTTGCGGTCGCATTTGCGGCCGCGCATAAGAAACAGCATTTGCGGTCGCATTTTGAAATATTATAAACCGCTAAAAAATGTACTTTGACTTAATTTGTATTGTCTGAGGTATAATTAAAGAAGCACAACCGTGAATATTTATCAATTGAAGAACAAAGTTCTTTTCAACGTAGTCAAATTCTTTATCTACGCGAAATCTAATATACAACCATGATTGGGATGTATTTTTATCTATATAGAAAAAATAAAATCGAGAACACCGCACGTAAAGATTAATTAATTACACCGACTATCAAGAAACTACGAATTCATCGATTCCTTTGCTCTACAGCTTTTCAGAGCGTTGCGACTGCACGTGTGCGCCCGTGTTCGACCACGATCGCAGCCAGATCCAGGTTCGTGGAGCATAGTAAAACATGGCGGGCCTCATTTCAACCAATCAGAGCAATGGCCTACAGAAT
>CAKNYM010005666.1:0-16462 GCA_932195095.1 Andricus curvator | reverse complement strand
AACATTTGCATTAATTGAAACATGAATTTATAAGACTTAGAACTTATCAAATCGATACATAAACTTACTACAACTCATCGATTCTGTATAGATATTTGAACACTCCCAAAATATCCTGCGAAGGGTTAAGAACTGAATGAGAATCCTTCGTGAATAGATAGAAATCGAAATAGTTGGAGCAAGAAACAGACAAGTTTTGCTCCGCGGTAGAGACGAACGCAATTGAGTTGGAGGAAAAGAGCGACTCCGTTTTTGCTGTTTTCCTCCAACTTCATTCTGTTCGTCTTTACAGCGGAACGAAACTTGTCTTTTTCTTGCTCCAACTGCTTTTCGATCGTATTTTTCCTGACCAATGATAATTTTTCGACTCTTGCTCTAGGTGCCTCAAATATTAAAGCATCTTTTAAGGATACGTTTAAGGACCAACAAACCGACCGATGGTTCTTCGAAAGGGATCTTGCCGAAAAATTGAAGGCTGCCAAAGCTTTAGAACAGTTCATGAAGGATTTGAAACCAGACCCAAAATCGCAATCGGAAAAGGACAAAAAGTGGTGCCCCGCCTCACCGAAATCAACGCAAGTTGAATTACCCTTCGAGAGGAGGCGGGCAGAAACCATAATTACAGTCGGGGTCGCAGGTCAACTCCTCGAGGTGGGAGCCAGTTTCACAAACAAGATCAGAGGCAAAAGCAGACAAACATGAATATGAAAAAGTAGAGGTCAGCCGTTTGGCATTTTAAACTTGAGGACGGTAAGACCGTTGAGCAAATGTTAAGTCGTGGGTGTTTAATGGCATCTGTTGATTTAAAAGATGCGTATCATTTAGTTTCAGTTAGGAAATCGGATAGAATATTTTCGAGATTTAATTTCGAAGGCAATTTATACGAAAACATTTGTGTGCCTTATGGACTGAATAGAGCTCCATACACTTTTACTAAGATAATGAAACCTGTAATCACAAAATTGAGAGAGAACGGATATTTATCGGTAATATACTTGGATGATATCTTACTTTTCGGAAATTTGTATGGTGCATGTTTAGAAAATGTTCGAGAGACATGTAGATTAATCGAGACTTAAAGATTTATAGCTAAGGAACGGAAAAGTCAATTAGTACCGTCTAAAACATGTAGGTTTCTCGGATGTGTTTATAATTCTATAAAAATGGCTATTGAACTTCCAGAAGAAAAGAAAGAAAAGGGCAATAAACTGATTGAAAAATGTTCGAGAATGAGCAGTTGTATCATTCGGGAGTTTTCAGCGTTAATAGGTACATTAGGGTCATATTTTGCAACCTGAAAATATGGTTGGGTGCATATGAAAAGTTTTGAGAGAAAAAAGTTCTTAGTACTCCAGGCCAATCTTGGTGATTTTGTAAAGCGTATGACACTCTCTGGCGTATTACAAGTAGATTTTGATTGGTGGAAATCACATATCAATAAAGCAATATGTCATGTTACGCAGTTTGAACCAGTAATCGAAATTTTCTCAGACGCATCGCGCTCTGGATGGGGTGTATATTGAACAACCAGCGGATGCATGGTCTTTGGAACGAGGATGAACAACGTGATCACATCAATTATCTGGAATTATTATCAGCCTTCTTCGAACTTAAATATTTTTCGGGTGATCCATGGAACGGTGATGTATTATTAAGGACTGATGATACGACCGCCCTCGCCTATTTAAACAAAACGGTGATATTCAATGCCTAAGACTAAGTAATTTGGCTAAGCAAATCTGAAAATGGTGTGAGCAGAGGGGGCTTTGGATATTGGCATCCTAATAAAATGTTGCAGCCGAATTTGAATCTATATAAACTTCATCAACCCTAAAATATGACCAAAACTCATGCACCATTCATGAAAGGAGAATGCATCTTTTTATGAATGTTCTGTGATTTTATGCGTTGGTAAGTAAATCGATTTTGATGAGAGCCTTTTATTGTAATTCGCTCTTTAAATGTTTCAGTAGCTGAGCTGGCTGTAGGCAGATGCCATTTGTACTTATGTCGTTCATTATACCTACAATTAGCGGCACAGTGACATGTATCTATAGTGGATGAATTTTCGTTAGACTATATGTGATTGAACGAATGATATGCACATACATTACGTCACATGTCTCAAAATTCACGTATAGTTATGCAGCAGAGGTGAATACATGATTTTCATAATTATCTTTTCAAGAAGTATTTCAAAACTTTTAATTTGCACATTTAATTCAAAGCATGTAGATTGCATTACTTCGTAGTGAGAAAATAATGACTTTTGAATTGAAATAAAAAGTTGGGCTATTAAAGGAATGTGAAATTATTTTAATAATTATTATTAAATAATTTGTTTAGTTTAAAAGGAGAGTAACCGTAAGTAATAATTCCAATAAACTCACGGAAACATGAAGCTGAGTAGTAGTGAAATTGAATATTTTGATCTACATTTTGAGATTTGAAATTTCATTTTCTATTATTATTATTTATTGTTATGCTGTTATTACATAATTGTGAATGTCTAAAAATTAATAATTGTTTTGAATTATGTATAATTGTTATAGTTTTATATTTTTCATGAAGTTCATGAATAAATTAAATATTGTATAATAATTAGAACCCTCAATGATAACAATACAAAAAAATGATGAGACGAATTCAGAAGTATTTCGAAATTGTATACGTGGATGTAGAAGATAAATAAATTATTTTGACATTCTTTTCAGAGGGAAAATATGGAATACTGTATTGTATTTTATTACTCTCCGTTTGACGGGTTTGAGGGCTCCGTTCCCTTTAAATCTTTTACAATTTCACTTAACCACTATGCCTTATGCCTAACTTAACCTAACTTAACCTAACTTAACCTTTAATCGCTTCGGTTTCTTATTATTTACTAACTCTTACATATTATCTTACAATTGCGCGAAACCTTCCAGGGCTTCCATTTCCTCTTACCATTTCGCTTCAAGCTTTTGTAAGTTACGCAACACTAATTTTCCTTACATATTTCTCTTGTATAAATTTTGGTCTCGATTTTGGTTTTTTCCACCCCCTTGCATTCTCTTTTCCCTATTCTCTTCTAGACTCTTCATTCACCTTTCCCATTGTCCACAACCGCTCAGTATCCATCTAACTCTATCTACCACGTTCTTTCCCCCTTCCTCTTCCCCTGTACATCTCTCCAACACGTGCTCGCATGATTCCCTTTCATAACCACATACTCTACACATTTTCATTTCTTTACTCATCCAATATTTACACTCATTCATGCCTTCTCCCATTCTGAAACGCACATAATCTTTTCCCACCTCTTCTCTTCCTGCTCCTTGATTATTTCTCCTTCTACTTCCTGCCACTCCCTCCCCTCGTCACACACTCTCCATTCACTTCCAACTTGCCATCTCTCCTCCTTCCATCTTGAATGTCCCGTGTTTCGTCTCCTCTGTCTATTTCCAAATTTCAACGCTTCATTCTCCATCCCATCCTCTCCTGTCGCCTTGTTTCTTTTTAACTTATCAATTACTTGATTCACCTCCTCTCTAGTCAACTCATTTCCACCTTCCATGTCTCTCTCCTTGATCATTCTACCTTCCCCCCTCACCTTGCTATCCACCCCTCCTAGCAATTTCTTGAAATATACCGTCCATTCATCCATACTTATCTCTTCATTGATCCCTTTCCATCCACTCCTTTCTCTATTAATCACCTCCCATTCTCTTCCTTCCTTCATTGCTTTCTCCACCTCCTCCATATACCTCGCCTTCTCCTCCTGTCGTTTGACATCCAGTCATTTCTCGTGTTCCTTTTTCCTTTAATTATACTCCTTTATGTCTATCTCTCCTGTTCTCGAATTCCTTAACGATAACTTCATACGCTCTTTACTCTCTATATATTCCACATCCCACCATCCTCTCTTCTCCCGCCTTTCTTCGCCATTTGGCCTAATTTCTACCACTATCTTCTCTACCCTTCCCCTCATCTTACACAACATCTCATCCACACCTCTCCCGCCTTCAATCATCACATTCTCTTCTTTCATTCTTTCCGTATATTCTCTTAGCTTATCTACTCCCTATTTGCCCATCTTTGCTTTCTTCCCTGTCGCCCGCTCCTTTTTCCTTCCTTCTTTTCTCCAATTCCCACATTTCAACATTGCAATGACCGGGAAGTGTTCTGACCCTATTTTGTTCCCTACTTCCATTCTTTCCAACAGCCTCCTTATCCTTTCCTCGGCTAGAATGTAGTCTATTACTGTTTCCCCTTTTCCTGAAAACGTTATCTCACCTTCCTCATCCCCTTCCGAGTTCCCATTACAAATGAACCATCCTGTTTCTCCCAGAATTTGCAACAGAGTCCTACCCTCCTGCTCCACCTGTTTGTGTTTCGATTTTCTCCTGAAAGTCTGACTCTGTTAATCCCATATTTCCCCTCCCTGTTCTCCCGTCCAAGCATTCAGATCACCTCCTATCAACACCAATTCGTCATCCTTTTTCGCCACCCATTTCCTAATCACACTCCAACCTTCTTCTTCTCCCCTTCTCCTGTAAACGCAAACTATTCTCACCTTTTTTCTTCCTATCTTCACCATTCTCGTCATTACTCCGTCCGTTTCCTCAAATCCCATTTCTATTTTCTTTTCTGCCACCAATTCATTCCTCACTCCTGAAACCATACCCCCTTTCTTTCTTCCCTTTACCTTCTCTTTCTTTGCCTCTTGCATCTGCCACATTTATCCCTTGGGAAACTTCCTCTTCATTCTCTTCCAATCCTTCTATTCTACCCAGGTTTCACTCAAAATCACTACATCCCATTTCTTCACCTCTTCCCAGAATCCTTCATCTTTATTCATTAGCCCTGATATGTTTCAAAACGCTACTCTCACTTCTTTCTTCCTTCCTTTCTCCCTTCTTTCGTTATTATGTCCCCTCCCTACATTTGTGGGAACCCCGTCGCTCCGCCTTCTCCTCGTTCTTTCCTTTCACCCTCTACTGTTTCCATTACCTCCTCCCTTATATCCTTAGTCTCCACTTCTTCCCCTCGTCGCCCTCCTTCTTTCCTTCAACCCTCTACTGTTTCCATTACCTCTTCCCTTATATCTTTAGTCTCCACTTGTTCTTCTCGTCGCCATGGACCCTCCTTACACAGTTCACTCAGTTTTTCTTTCTCATCGTCCCATATCCACACATTCAAATTTATCCACATCCTGTCTTTCCCTATCCATACCGTGTTCCCTTTCACTCTTTCACTCCATGCTCTCTGTTTCATCATCCACTTTCTTCTTCTTTCATTCCACGTCATATCCTCCTCTATCCCTTCTTCCCTCCCCTTTAAAGCTTTCTTCTCTCTCAAGATATTAACATTTTCTTCCTCATTTCTCACTTTCACTATCTACATACGTGATTTACCTTCAATGTTCTTTCCCACTCCATTTACCTCTTCCACGTGCACTTTTGCCCCAATTTCACCCATCAACTTTTCCACTTCTTCTCTTTCTGATACACTATCCACTTTCATTCCTCAAATCACTATATTTCTACTCCGTTTCGTCTACTATTCTACTTCCATTTTCCTTTCCAACTCTCTCAATCTTGATTTCATTCTCACATTTTCTAGGATAACGTTCTCATTCACTCCTTTTATTCTCTCTCCTTCTATTGCCCCTTCATCCCCTTTCTTTATATCCTCAGACTTACATTCTAGCTTCGTCACTCTTTCTTTCAACTTCTTCATATCAGATTTTCTCTCTTTCTCACTAATCCTTTGATTTTCTCAATATCCTCCAACTGCTTCCAAACCTTATCCTTTTCTTGCCGCCACACCAGATCCCATTCTTCCCACTTCTCTCTAACTTTCCTCATTTCCTCCCAAACCTCCTCCCCTCCCTTTTGCATGCAATTCAGACTTCGGTTCGTTTCATCTCTAAACCCTTTAATGAGATTTTCCAGGCTCTCTAGATCGAATTTTCCTTTTGCTTTATTCCTCTCCGGTGGAGACTTTTTTTAAACTTTTCCCGTAACTTATCCCCCTCATCGCTTTTATCCGTAACCCCTCTTCCCTGCCACCATTTATCAAAAAGTTGTCTCGATCTTAAACTACTAGCTCTGGATCTATTAAGCAGTTCCCGACTTGACGGCCTACCTCGAGTCCTCCTGCCAGCTAGTCCCCCTTCCTTCTCTCCCCACCCGAAGTTCCCTGGCGTAGCATACTGACTCTCGCCATCATCACTGTCTCCGGCATCACCCTTACCCCTCCTTGTTTCGCCGGTCACAGTGAGATCATCAGCACCGAGATTGTTGTCTACCTGCTGCCCTCTGTCGGACCCCACTGGGCTCCTCGCAACAAACATGCTGGCCTATCTTACCGATCTGCTGTCCCCTATCTTCTCTCTCACTTTTTCTTCCTCGACAACTAACCTCCAAATTAGCACTTTCAACTTACCTCCTAACCCTTTCAACCTTACAAAACAGCCCCCCCCCCACACACTTCCACACAACCCCTTCACTACACTGACCTCCCTTACCACCTTTCGCCTCAATCACACCTCCACGCTCGTCGCCCAAACCAAAAAAGATAGCACAGAACAAACACGCGTACTTCACTGATTTCTAGAGACGTTTTTTAATGGCATATTAACGCGATGAAACATGTATTCTAAATAAGCTTCCTCTACGAAGAAGTATTTTAGGAAAATTATCATAGGCTTATAATGAATTACCTATAATTTTCTCGCGTTTATAGGAATAATTATAAGAAAACCATTATAGAAACTACAAAAACACAAAAAATTGTGACGGGGTATTTTTCACAATTCACTTAAAACTGCCTTTCTTCTGCAATTAGTAAATTTTGAAACTAACCTGCGTGAGACGTTAGTGCAAGAGTCAGCATTCCAGAGCATCACCAGAAAACACGCTTGGCCTTCAAACATTAAAAAAAAAATTTCTCCTTTATTATTTAATACCTTTCCCGGAGCCAAATCTGTCACCGGAGACCGATAGACCAAGGAAGAGGACAAATATTCAGAGATAGTACACAAAGTTATGTTTGAATTTGAGAACCTCTCCCGCCTGTATCTAACTGGAGACCACCACCGTCCGGACGACCGAGACCATCGCGTAACCGAGTCACAAGCAGACACGGAAACCCGTATCCACTACGAGAGAGAGTAAAGTCTCCCTGTATGAGATCTCTCTCATCGGAGTGCTGCCCAACCCGAATGTTTACGAGTCTTAAAACTCGCTTAGCTTACGATATCTGCCCACGTGAAATCGGCTGTCATGTTGAACTGTCACTCTTGCTCTCTCGTCGTAAAGAAAATTCCTAACTCTGGGGACTAGGTTCCGGGAATTATATCTTCCTGAGATATCTGAGAATTATAAAATCTAGCAGAAAGTCATAGAGATCTCAGGTATGAACTTCTGTTTTCCGACAAACTCGATGGTCAAACGGGCCCCGTTATATGAAAATAGAGTATTGGAGAACTGTTAGCCACGTGTTTTGACCATGGAGTTCCACCACCTCTTAAGTGTTTCCCGCGGGTGCTTCCTGTCGGCATCAGAGACTTTGCAAATTTCTTTTGAGAATTATACTCTTACTACCTCCAAATTACGAAATTTAGAGCTTAATCGATTGTTGTTCAATTGTTGGATTCTAAGGTAGAGATAGTAAGATTGTGGGCACTAGTAATAATTTCCCAAATAGAATTCCGGTTGATCGTAATTGTAAGGCAATAAACTTTGATTTTGTCTCAATAAAAGTTAAGATGCTATTTTTTTAAATAGAATTCAATAGAAAGAAATTTTCAATTATTGACTTAATAAGAAGAAAAATTATCTGAATAAGTATTAATTTTATAATGCAGGGAGTAATATTTCATTAGGCCGGAGATTTACCCTTCATAAAGTACATCAAAATTGTTATATTTAAGGAAGTTTCGTTGAACACTGTGGGTTCAATGAAAGATAAATGCTACTATTTTATACTTTTTCCAATCATTATTTCAATATTTGAATATTATTATTTTCTATAATTATTTTCCTGTCATTTTTCCTATAATACTTTTTCCTTTTCTAGCTGAATTATTAAGGTTACAGAAACAATACGGGTGCTCTCGAATTTTTCATTACTTCCATACAATATTTAATATTAAATATGTGCATTTATATATGTATTCATGTATGTATATACAATATACAAAATGTATGTTTTAAATAATTCATCTGTTTTGAGTTTTGTTTTATGAAAAAGAGCTATTCATCGTTGATAGAATTATTTAAAAATGAAATATTATTTATTCATAATATTGATAAAAATTATAAATTAATAACAAGGTATATAATTTAGAACAATTATAAACTCTAAAATAATAACCATTATTTAATAAAAATGGCAAAATACATTGCATAATCGAGTATAGCGCAATCCGTTAGATTAGTTCACCGGCCAAACGCTAAGAGAACCAGAAAAGTGGGAGCGATCCATATAATTGTTATTCGTAGATGATGGTTGTCAGCGCCATCTCTTGATTTTGGGAGAACTGCTTTTTCAATGATAACAATCACCCAACGCTTCCTGCACTATACTCAGTCGGTAAGGAAGCAAACGGCCGTATCATTTGTGAAGAGGTTGGTAATGCAGATTTCCACCGCACCACCCTATTAGACCTTGTCAAGTAGCGACATCTAGAAACTGGTTTTCGTAGTACGAGCTTCGAATTTATCGGCCAAATGTTTGAAAAAGCGGCCATCGATTTCTTGCCTCAATGTCGCATCGATGTTACATGCAATGTGCCCGTATTTGCAGGCAATATCTATGCAATATTGAGGCAATATTCTGTGCTAATAGGGTGAAACCAAGGGTGACCATTCGAGACTACTGAGTGCTGTTGGCACATCGTGGGTGTGGTGAGCCCACACTTGTAGTTATTTACTACAAGAAACTATCCACCTAGAAACACTACCCGAATCGGGTAGTGTCCCGCCTACCCTGAAAGGGAAATGACTTAATGGTATAAAAAAAAATAAAAAAAATTCAATGGAAATGAATCGGAAGTGCTAGCTTTCGGACTTTTATCAGAAAATGCATACAAGTAAAAATGTATATTTAAATGCTTTTAACTTTTGTTAGTGTTTCGCAATGAGTTATTGATTGATATTTCAAAATAAAATTGTGTTACCAATTTATGTAAATTGTGCTAAAATTAAAAATACTATATATAAATAAATAATATTAACTTATCAAATGTTGGTTGATTCAATTAATGTTCACCCACTTTATTAACAGTAATATGAAATTCCTTACACGTTTCAGTTGAAGACATGAGAATAACAACTGGATAAGGTCCATTTGAAGATGGCACCTCGAATACGTTATTTTAAATGTAAAAAAGTGTCTTATTTTTCAGCAGCCAATCTGATGAGCTAACTTAGGCTATAGTTATAGTAAGTAACGCTAGATGGTTTTCCTTCTGTTAAACGAATACGTTGCCTAATTAATCAATTATATTTCGTTATCATTATCTATTAACCATCGCTACTAATCTGTGATGAATGCGAAGCTGACGCAAGTCTATTAGGTGTACATTGATGTATAAATATGTAAATCATCATTAGAATCATTCTACAGTTCTCAAAGAAATAAATTGTTTTTGAAAAAGAAATTGATATTTTTGCTGAATCGGACGATCCCGATAATTCTCTACGTTTTTATCACGCAAATTTCGATTCTCGGCTGTTTCCAACCGGTTACAGAAAATAACCTAGGTTCGATTAAAACTTCCGCTTCCCCGATTCATCAGGTTATGTAACCTATCGGTGTCAATCGGTAAACTCCTTTAAAGAATGTCGATTCAAACAACTTTTGATGCCGATTCAAACGAATCCAATTGATTTTTTTTTCTGCTCAAGCAAAGCAATTTTGAAAAAAGTAACTGAAACTTTTAAAAATTGCTTATTCTGCGTAGTTTTTCAGATTCAATTTGTTTGTAATGATGTAAAATATAATTAATTTTACTTTTTACTCTTTGAATATTATTTGAAATTGGATTAAAGACAAAATCCGTTTAATAACTCTCAGGTGTTTCAACTTCCGTGTATTTACAATTTTATGATGCTAATTTGACTAGCACTTTGCTTCCTAATCATGATTAATTAGCAAATATGTTTGCTTCCTTATAGAGGATGACAACAATTCTGGCAACAATTTTGAAATATGTTAATGAAAAAAGTTTAAGTATAAAAAACTGATTTTTCAAATATTATAAATGACCATGACTTCTTTACTCTTTAATAAAATGTATTCATATTATAATATCAATACATTTCAGTAAAGAAAAATCGATCCGTATCAAAAAATCGCATCTTTTCTATTCTTGCATCACCTTTAAATTATATGAATGTGACATTTTTTCTATAAAAATCGATTTTTCAAATACAATAAATGCCCATAAGTTTCTTACTTCCTTTCTATTAAAATACTAAAAAAAAGGTAATAAATATTTTTAGAAATCCTTTCGTCAGTTTTGAGATATTAGTGGTGACATCCACACACACACACACACACATCCGGACAAATGATTAGAACATTGTATTAGACATTTTTTAATTGAGCAACGTTTAATTAAATTAATTAAATTGTTTTTGAAATTGTTGCCCTTACAAAGCTTCCTCTATGACGAAGCAAAATCATTGAAAACTTCCCATTATTGTTTATAAGAATACAAAAATTGTTCATAAAAAATTATACATTAATATTAAACTATCAATTGGTGCTTTGCGAATTCTTTTTTCATGCAGTATTTATCAACTTTCCTCCTACTTCACACAACAATAAAGAGTATTTTGCTGTTTTTCACAAAACAATATATTAAGCTGAGAGCCCTGAATGAGCTGATAATTTCTGAAAAAGCCCAGATTGGATTAAATGAACAGTTTTAAAGTTACAGGTATGGCGTTGCTCGCTTCATGTATTTTTATTCATTCATGAAAAGTTCCTGAGGCTGGATAGCCCTATAAGGAACTGGTGGTACATATTGCAAATAAAATGTGACGACGATCGATTTAACGATTGAAATTAAAAATATGTATTTAGGAAGAGTAAAGAAATAAACTATAATACATATAATTATAGATATGGGCTATTAACAGTAGAATACTTTAAATATAAATACACAAATATAAATATTTAAAAGTAAATACATTGATGCGCACACTCATATATAATTTAAAAAAAGAGTTAAACAACCACCGCAGGGTGCCACTGAGAGCAACTTCCATCTAAAAAAAATGTCAATAGCTGGTCACAGGGAACGACGAAATCACAACGAGAGGCTGGGGAAACCCTCGTATGTCTTGAGGACACGAAGCGACCCAAGGATGACAGCTTTCTGCATCCATCTCGCAAGTGCCTTGGAATATTTTTGGCACGCGAGTATGGTTTAAGGTTACGAAACAGTGGTAGTTTCGCACCTCCGAGAGCACCTATCACAAGGACAATTGCTTGCACCGAAAATTTTGGGTACAGTCGTTGTAGCTCTCTTTTAAGCTCTTGATACCTCTCCTCTTTTTCTTTCTCCTTCGCAGTGATGTTGTATTCGGACGGAGCCGAGAATTCGATCACGAATATAGTTCGTTTCTCGAAGTCTCGGAGAACGATTTTAGGTCTCGAGTGTGCAACGGAGACTGCTGCCCGAAAATCGTAGTTCGAGAAAATTTGGTACTTCTCGTTTCGGACAATTGACTCTATCTCCCTTGGAGCGTTCGGCAGGGCAGGGTCGCGACCAACACCGTAAGAGCGACGAAGATGGTAATAAAGTACTCTTAGGGCCGCATTCTGTCTATAGATATACGTAGTTCCTGCGTGGGTTGGACACCCTGATAGTATGTGTTCTAGGCACTCAGCGTGTACATGACACGCTCTGCACCTATCACTGGGAACTTCTTGACGAAAAATGCGGTCACGGTATACTAAGGTGGAAATGACACCGTCCTGGCATGCAAAAATAAAACCCTCTGTACCAAAATTAAGCCCTGATGAGTTGAGGAAAGCAAAAGTTTGCTCCTTCGACAAGGGCTGTTTTTCTACATTTCTGTGAACGTTTCCGTGCATTTTCTTGTCGAGTAGCTCTTGGTGAAATTTTTCAACCTCTGCTTTCTTTACTTCGGCTTTTAGAAGTGAAGCATCTAGATGGAGTAATGCACTTTCCTCACTTCTGATGTTAAAATGCAGGCCAAGGGTCTCGGCTGCTTGCTCCGCGGCTCTGTAAAGGAACGCTCCTTCGCCAATCATCTCGTGGTTCATCATTTGGCTCTGGTCACATAAGACATTATAAAATTGAAATAAAACTGACAGGCACAGATCTTTTCTTACTTTTTCACAAACTCAATAAAGTCATAGTTTCCTTCAAGGTACTTCAAGTCCAATTTACCATGAAAGCACATTTCTTCCAGTTGACTGAGTCTTTTACCGCCATCGTTGAAGATTTGTGTCAATGTGCGAGGTTAAAACACGGAAAATTCATTTTGTATATCCACAGTAATTCTTGCACCATATTTTGTTTGAACCTGTTTTATATCTGTAATAGCGTATACTTTATTTAACTTCAATTCATTCAATTTCTTCTGTGCCCGCCAACTAATATTTCAAATATGAATGGAAAATTAAAACAAAGAACATATATAAAATGTTGATGAGTTCATTCTATTGATTCTTGTTTTTACGTCATAATTTTGAATTTTATGGAAATACTGAAGTGTCAATAAAGGATTGATTATTATTTTTTTAAAGACGTGTGTGCCTATTTTTGACAACATATTAATGGTCCTTCGAGCCGGATCAGAATCCAGCGCTAAGGAAATACTGGGAAATCCTGAAATCTGCTTTGTGGAGTTATCTGCGGAAAAGCAAATTAGTTACGATTACTGACAGGTCAAAATGGCAAAACGCACCTTTAAAGATTTGGGAAATCTGGAGAAAATTCTAGAGCAAAATTCCATTCAATTCCTTCAAGACATCCACATAATTCTTTACGGTAACTTAGCGAGAGGAAATTTTGTGAGAAGGAATATCCGTAAGTTTGACACTTTCAATTTTGAAAAGAACGATCAAAGGTATCTAGATCATATAAAAGCTGTAGAATCCTTGGTATCTTCAAGTCGATTATTAGAAATTGCAAATTTATTTCAAGTGAGTAGGAATTCAGATTCGTTAGTAAAAAATATAGTGGATTTTTTCATGGTCGAAAAATCACCGAGACCATTAACCACGATACGACATTACGAATCAAATTCATTATGTACAAGGTCAAGAGCTTCAAATGTCAGTATACACTCAAATTTTTCACACAAATCTGCTTTAGAAATTGAATTTAATCTTGCACGTAAGCAATTAGAAATTAAGAAAAATTTTGTTATCGAACAGGAGGAAGTTTTAACCTGCCAGGAAAACATTTTAGCTTTGGAGATGGAAATCAACGATTTAATATGTGATGGTTCCGTACCTAAAGATGTTATTATAGCTAAAGAAAAACAACTGGGTTTTAAACAAAAAGAACTTGAAATTAAGCAGAAGCGTCTGTCAGGTCAAGAAATGCTGATGGATCGAGAAGAAGCATTAGCGAAACAAGCAGCAGCCATGGAAAAAGATTCTGTGGAGATGCATCTGGATAGACGAAGTGAATGCAGTTTAAAATCTGACAGGAGATCCGAAATTCAATCTTGGTTAGAAGACGTTGATGGGCCAGAAAGGAAAGAAGATTTGGAAAACGTAAGAAAAGAGTTATTTTCAGAATCGCCAAAAATTAAAACTTTTGAAACGAATAACGGAGTGGAAGATTTAACTAGAAATGTAAATCGGATGCTCGCCCGTCAAACAATCGGAAGCGAGTTAGGACAATTTGATGGATCTTCAATGCTACATTGGCCAGCATTCATATCACGGTATAAGTTGTCATCTGATTCATGTGGATTTTCACCTGCAGAAAATATTCTTCGCCTAGAGAAAAGTTTGACTGGAGAAGCAAGATCGAAAGTGGAAATGCTATTGGTCACATCCAAGAATCCGGATGTGATTATTGAAATATTAGATTCAATCTACGGAAAACCAGAACGCATCGTTTCAGAAATAATTGCGACAGCCAAAAAGATTTCAAAAGTTGAAAAATTGGAAGACTTTGACAACTTTAGTTGTTCAGTAAGGAACATCGTAGCTGCAATATAAAATATTCACAGCGAATTCCTCAGCAAGAAAAGTTTGCTGTCAATCCTTGTAAATAAATTACCACTCCATTTATCAGTTCAATGGGGAAGTCACCTCGTTGATAATAAAATTTCGCCAAGTTCCGCAACTTTGGACGAATTTTCCAAATGGACCCGAAAAATGGCTGAAGTTTTTTCAAGAATTTCTTCATCGACTGAAAATTCATGTATTTCTTTTGGTCAAGATTTAACAACAGAAACACGTATGAGAGAGGTTAAAGGACGAAAGGTCAATGATCCGAAATCTTGTCCAACTTGCAACGATGGATCTCACACTCTCGAATCATGCCCAGCCTTTAAGAAAGCAGACATTAAACAAAGATGGAAGATGGCGGAAAAAGTGAAAGTGTGCTTTTGCTGTCTTCACAAACATGTCGAAAAATGTCAGAAAAGAAAGGCTTGTGGAATCAACAATTGCGAACGATTTCATCATCAAATGTTGCATAAAATGACCAATAATAAAGATGCAAAAATAGCAAATATCAATGCAACATATGAAGTTCAAGATGGAGTGATCTTGAAAATTATTCCAGTTCAACTTCAAGGGCCTAAAGGTGTTTTTTCCAGTTTCGCCTACCTAGACGATGGAAGCACCACGACTCTCATCGACGAAGATTTCGCACAGCAGATGGGTTTAGACGGTCCAAATTCTCCACTGTGCTGCAAATGGGCAGGCGAAATTTATCGATATGATAATAAATCAAAAATTGTAAGCGCCGAAATTGCAGGCATTCATTGTGACAATTTTTTCAAACTTAAAAAAATTAGAACAGTGAAGGACTTAGGATTGCCCGAACAAAAATGGGACATTAGTAAATTGAAAGCTAAATATCCACATCTAAATAACGTGAATATCTCAATGTCGGAAGGAGGGAAACCTATAATTCTAATTGGTCAAGATAATGCTGATCTCCTTGTGTCTCGAGAAATAATTCAACCTTCAGAAAACACACCAATTATTTCAAAAACAAAGCTTGGATGGATAGTTCATGTCCCAGTTGAATCATCATCAAAAGGAGTTCACGGGTTTCAGAATGCTGCAGTCACGCTTCTGTGTTGCTCGATGAATGAAGAGAACCTACATGAAGAGGTTAAAAGATATTTTACGCTGGAAAATTTCGGAATAACTGCCTCAAAATTCAACAAAGGTCAAACCATCGAAGAAGAGAGATCCATCAAGATTGCCACGTCATCTATTAAAAATATCGAAAAAAGATACGAAATTAAACAAATTTGGAAGTCGGATCAACCTGATTTTCCGGACAGTGAGAAGATGGCTTTACACAGACTAAAATGTTTAGAAACTAAGTTGAAAAAGGATACTCAACTTGGAAGTGCCTACTGTGCCGAGGTTCAAAAATTAGAAGAAACGGGTTACTCAATACTTGTCAGTCCAGAAGAAATCGAGAACCGTAATAAGAAATGGTTTCTTCCTCATTTTCCAGCAATTAACGTGAATAAGCCTGGAAAAGTAAGACTTGTTCATGATGCAGCTGCAAAGGTAAATGGAAAATGTTTGAATGATCTTATTCTTACTGGACCAGATTGGTTAATATCACTATTTACCATCTTGATCAAATTTAGAGCAAACAGGATAGCCTTTACAGCTGATATCCGTGAGATGTTTCATCGAGTTAAGATTGCTGATGAAGATAGTTACACACAGTGCTTTCTTTGGCGGGATTTAAAGACAGATGAAAGACCCAAGGTATATCGAATGACAGCTATGTTATTTGGAGCATCATCGTCTCCATTCCTAGCACAATTTGTTAAAAATTACAACGCCAAGCAATTCGAGGAAGTATACCCAAAAGCAGCAGACGCCATCATGAAAAATCATTACGTAGACGATTACATTCATGGAGCAGAAACTGAAGAAAACGCAATAAAGCTAATACGAGAAGTGATATTTATCCACGCAGAAGGAGGATTTGAATTAAGAAATTTCGTTAGTAATTCTATGGAAGTTTTGAAGAAAATTCCCGAACATCTCGTGGCTGAAGATATGCTAACTACCATGGATGCCAACAATGGACAGCGAGTACTCGGAATTATTTGGAAGGCGACGACAGACGAACTTATGTTCTCCCTGAACTTCTCAAAAATAGACAAAGCAATTATCACATGTTCAAGAATACCTACGAAAAGGGAGGTGCTGAAAGTAGCAATGTGGGTTTTCGATCCGATAGGGCTACTATCGCCAATTACAATTAAAGTTC
>CAKNYM010005663.1:0-22340 GCA_932195095.1 Andricus curvator | reverse complement strand
TTGAATAATTGAATCGCTGTGACATTTCGCCAACGAGGGACGCTATAAGACCAAATCCCACTCATTCTGATGTTCCTCAGCCAGCCAAATGTTGATTTCTTTAGTGCCTGACCTGCTGGAAATACCTACAACTGGCTCTAGTCCAGTAAAATTTCTTCCTGCTGCTAGCTTGGCTAGCCTATCCTATATCTCATTGCCCTTGATACCGCTGTGTCCAGGGATCCATAGCAGCAGCAATTGTGAAGCCCATTCTATTCCTTCTACGATATACGCCGGCTTCTGCATTCTCCTTGTTCCTGGAGCCATCTGTAAACCAGTTGTCCCCATCACTGGGCAGGTATGCGTCGCCGTTTGCCCACTCCTCCTTCGTGGATAGGCTAACTCAATACTTCTTGTCGAAGAGGAGGCGAGTAAACGTTTTGTCCCTGGGTATGTTCAGGGTCGACCTTCTCGCGATGTCGACTTGGATTTTCACTGCTGTCGAGATCCTTCTGTCATTTACCGAATTTAGCCTCCAGCCCGCCTTCGCAGCCACGGCCTTGATGGTAAGATGGAGGGGCTCTAAACCTGTTAGTATAGCGAGTTAAGGCATGCAGTAAAGACAGCCAGTAAGATACTGGGGGTAGCTCAGAAGGTGGTTTTATTAAACACCTGTCACATTGTAAGAAACTTTCTAGACCATCAGGAAGCAAGCGACTAAAAACCTATATAGTGATATATGGTAGCTCTAACAAAGCATCCAGAGGCTTCTGTTGTCACCTCCAACACTCGCGGCCACTGTGTAAACATAACAACAGTAGAAAACGAACTGCAAACTACACCATGCTCCTAATTTTGTACCTACAACATCATCGCAGATGATTTCAAACATCGTATTGAATTAACTAATAACATCCTCATCTCATCAGTCACTTGACTTAGTCCGTGGCTATGATGGAAAACCGGGTTCACCCGAGAATCAGTTTAAAAAAAATAACCTTCCCCGCTTCAGGTGTTTTTAGCGTTTCCGTCGCGTTAGGGCTTGAGATTTCCTCTTATGGCTTTGATGGCTATGTTGGCTGCAGCATTGCTACTGATAGAGTTTTTCATGCCAGACAGGCAGATAACGAAGAGAAAAAGGACTCAGAGGAACACCGAAACCCATAAATTATCATAGAGAGTCTGTTAAATATTTTGATACGCTTTTCGCTTCCCAAGGATTGTCGGGGCGCCCTTGGAACCACCACTGGAGATCACAGCGTGCGGGACGGTGGTGATGGCGTGCTGCGAGATCGTCAGGAAGATCTCGCCAATCAGAAAGCTGGTTAGCAAGAACATCTGCGACTAACGGTAAACAATGAAACATCAACTGTGCCTGCTAACGATGCTTTAGCTAGTGTTAGCAATTTGTAGCCAACCACATTAAATAGAAATACCGTGGGAGAACATCATGTGGGATATAACAATGAAAGAGGAATTTATGCAGCTCTATCATAAATGTGCAAAGTATGAAACCAAAAGCAAAAAGGGATACAACTTTAGGACGATGTTTGCTTCAAAGTATCCTAACATACAGGAAGTTTCAGTAAGAAAAATTAACGCTAAGATGAAGGACATCAGAAATGATCTTCTTATCTCAGAAGGCCGAGCAATGAGATTAAAGGACATGTTGATTTGGCATCGAAAAACGAAAGCGCCGCCAATCCACCAATAGAATCGAGAATAACCGCTAAGGATAAGACCAGAGCCACAGTGGGCCAAGGAACGCTAAAAAATTAAAAATGAACATTTCTCTATATTTTAACTGCATCATTACAATTCAAATAATTATTTTAGAAAACTAGAACTTACAAATTCATGAAAGATGGTTAAATTTTAGTAATGTACGCTTTTTTCGGAAAGAATTTTTTTCTATGGCTGCAATCGTTGAACCAATTTTTTTAAAGACAAAACTTAAAAAAAAAATTATATTTGAAGTTTATTTACTTATATTTAAAATTGAAAAAAGAGAAGTTGTAAGTTGATTTCGATTTCATTTTTTCAAATATCATACATATTGTAACTTAAATCGAAAACTGTGATTTAAACTCCTGATGGGCCACAGTCATAAATTGAAACTGAAATTTCTCTTCAAGTTCTTTTCAAAGAAAGACGTTTCGGACTATATTTGATATTCTGTAAACAGTTTGATTGAAACTTCTTAATCTGTCAGAAAAATCGTTTTTTTTTCTTATTTTTTGAACATTTTCAAAATTTTAAAAATCACATGAATTTTTAAATTTTTATTGAAATTAAAATTATGAAAATAAATTTGTAGACAAATATTAATTATAAACCTCATAATGCTCAAAATATATACATTTTGAAGTAATAAATTCCGGAAAAATTATGAACAATGTAATTGTTGAAATGTTTTTTTCTAAATCTAAAAACATATAAGGATATTGCCAAAGCGAATCTGGGTATAGTTTTAGTTTTTCAATGGCACCTTATGTGTTATTTATAAGAATTGTTATTCATAAAGAAATGTGTTATTTATAAAAAAAACTACGCGTGAAGGGGATAAACACAATAGTGAGTTTATTAATTATTGACTGGTGAGACTTTTAGGGAGTTGCGTAATGATGTAACCTTCTGTTGGTATATGGTTTACTTACATTTTTGGTCTTTTGATATTAAAAAGCCGACAAAATGTTATTAACATTGAAGTTGCTTAAATAATTTATTTACCAGAATGGTTAAAAAACACCTGGAGCTATTTTAGTCCTTGAAATTGTTTTCCGACTGTGAAACTACCCTCAGCCAAAAAGATGAATAAAAAAGCCACGTGGCTGGAATAAAATCTTCCCGATTTGTTAATGAAGCTGAATTAGAGCGAGTTTAAGTAAAAATCTGTTTTATAAAAAACAAGCATTCCGGCCGAAGCCGTTTCGCGATACAAACTTATAGACGATTAAGGAATGCGGCCCTTTATTGACAACCACATTTGCAACTCATGGTATACCAGAATACGATTGTGTACTTTAGAAAAAATGTAATCCTCTATTTCTTGTTGCAAAATTAGGCTCACAGTCCAAGCTTTTGCCTGATGATCACGCCAATCCTAGTATTCTTCGTTTGGGACCATATTTTTCTTCTGAAAAACGTTCTTCAAAGAGGACTCTTCCTTCTGCCAGACCTCATACCTCTGCCGGGTCTCATCCTTCTTCTGACCCTCTTCGACGTGAAAGGTTCAGGTCTCCTCATGTCAGGTAAACTTTTCCTTGCGTATTGGATATAGCTTCGAAGATCTTGGATTTATTCGATTTAGTCTCCACAACAATCCGAATCGGATATTTGAACTTCGAAGATACGTCTTTCCTACCGATAAGCCAATTTGATTAAGAAACCAAAATCTTAACCTTCACCTCATGCCAACCGAAGAACGAATTGTACTGTCAACGTCTAATGGAGACGTCTTTGCAACCACACAATAGAAGAAAAAAAAATGAAAAAACCGAGTGTGTGAAAGTTGCAGTATGAGTCGGAGTCACGGGATAGCCGAGACGAGACGAGTATTGCAATTTTAAAGGCAAAGTGCCACGTAGGGGCCGAGTGTCACATACTTTTTTTAATCACACCAGTCGATTATAAGTGCCAATAGGTTGCATAGAGCCCTAATCTAAAACCCGGAGAGGGAATCCAATCCAATCAAATCCCACACGATTCAATTCATTTCAATTCAATCCAATCAATTCCAATTCAATTCAATACAAGTAAATCCAATTCAATTCAATGCAATTCAATTCCATTTCCGAGACGAAGGACGTATGTCTACATGCCAAATTTGGGGTAACTGCACTCATCGTACCATAAAGTATGGATATAAATGTCCGTCAGCCAATCAGATCACAGTGTCAGTTACTTTATAATACGCTGCACCCTTAGTCTCGCGAAGCGCGAGATCCAACAGACGCGCGCATCATGTTGATGTACACAAACCTGCAAGCCAACCTTTGAATGATCATGTACAGGTTTCTTCACAGAGTGAATTGAAACGCGGATTCATGAACAGGAACCTGTTCAGGATCCTATACATGAACCTGCATAAGTACTAATCCGCGATGGTTCGCTAGTGGCTTGGCTCTCACGATAGTGTGTTCAATCTTCAAAGCAATAAAAGGAAGACACATTTATGGCTGTAAGCGCATGGGTTTTCGCGATGGCTTTCTGTAAAGTACCCTATAAGTGTTTGTTTACAGGAACCCGCGCCTCAATTTATTTCGCAAGGGAACCTGTATTGGATCCTATACTGGATCATTCAAATGTTTGTTGGTCGCAGCAGGTTCCTTTGCAGGATCATATCATCTTCATATTCGCCGAATTTCTGCACAGAAACCGTTACGATTCCCTATACAGGTTTATGTGCAGCATCCTCTGAGGTTCCTATACAGAAATTTTCAGCTGGAAATCAACGAAAAAATATGTTTTTCGAGGTTAGAAAAAAAAACTAATTTTATAATTCCGAACAATTCGGATTCAGCGACGCAAAATCCGTAAGAATTCACTAGTCTGGCCAGCTGAAACATCCACTTCTTTCGGCGGGGTATTAGGATCTTGAACTCTGTACACCTCCTTCGCACCCCGCAAACTGATTGCCCAGAAGACCGTACTGAATAATTTCTATGTCCTTCCGGCCGCTGAATCCAAATTCACGATTAGAATTGCAAACCTAGGTTTCCAAAACAAAACAAAAAAAGTTTTAAAACAGATTCGAATGCAGAGAATTGTAATCCATGGGAATTGACTAGTCTAGTCTGTCAGGACTGCTACTTTTTTGTAGGACTGTCTTATTTTTGAAAACCAGAACTTACCACAAACGGTTCAATTTCACTGGCTTTATTTCAAATTTGAGCTTCTTTTTGCATCTTGACCCTGTACGATGAAAAATATGAATTTTGTATTGGTAAAACCACAACCGTTGGTCACAGAAGGCTGGTTAAAAAACGTTACTCTTTTCGGGCACTGACAAAAATATACCACAGCACAATCCAATCCTTAATAATGGAATAATGCAAATTATGTACAAAAATATCACTTCTTATTTTATTTATTAATTTTGTCTGCAAGATAAAGAGAAAGTTGACTCAAAAAGACTTCCAGCTTTTCACTGTAGATAACGTATATAATTCATTTCTGTACCACAATGTTATTTACATCTTGATCATACATACTGAAGTCTTAGTTTCAGTCGTTATTTTTCAGTTTTATCGAAATATAATTCACAGAATTTTTTCTTCAATAGTGCCAACTTTGGGACAGTTTTTTGCTTCATCAACCCTACAAATTCTATGAGAATATCTTTTACAACAAAAAATTAACACTTTTTTGGTATTCTCAGAAGGCTGATAAAGATTCAATTCATTTTAAGAATCAGAAACATCATCTAATTTTAAAATGTGATAAAAACTACTTATTTTTTACGATTATAGTCCATGATGATAACAACTATCACATCTGATTCGTTATAATAAGAAAGAATGGACTTCAAAATCTCTAAATTATTAGCTAATAATAAATAATTTAAAAACTTTCAAAGCGTTATTTGAATTAAAAAATTTAATTTATAGTAAAATGTGTATTAGTAATATCATTTTAGGTTGAGAAACTCAGATAATTTGGGGACTATAAATAGAATTCAGATTAAGATTTCGTAATATCTGATAACAACACAGTTTTACTGTACATGAACATCAGATTTTGAGAATGATTAACTCCTCTTGAGAGTCTAATTATTAAGAATAGTAGTACGTTTTAAAAGCAATATTTGTTTTAAAGCCTTAAACTGGACTAAGATTGCGATGTACGTGCTACTGTTGCTAAGGTGGTTTCGAGAATCAAGAAAATACTTGTCTTGAGTTGAAGAAATTGTTTCCTCAAAATATTTTTTTTCACTCAAACGAAAATGTACTCAAGAAGAAGAAAATCGTTTTAAATAATAGACAAATTTTCGTTCGAACAAAAAACTATTTCTTTGAACCAAACACATTTCTTTGCGATTTCTTTGAATTTAAGAATCTTTTCTCTGAGTGGAGACTTTAGAGGAGGTTTACAAAATTTTTTACATGCACTTCCCATGAAATACTATTAAATTATTTCCTTTACTTGAAATTCTTGAAACCCTATGAAATCTTCTTAAATCTTCATTAAATCTTTCAAGTCTCGTGAAATTAATTGAAATCTGATGAAATATTTTAAAAATATCTTTGATTGCATGAAAGTACTTTGAAATTTCTTCAAAATTTTGGAACCATAATGAATCTTCTCATGTATTAGGAATGTCTATGGAATACGTTAAAATCTGGTGAAAGCATGAGAAATTCTTTGAAATAACGTGAAATGGTTGACAATATTTGAAATAAAATAAAATTTTTTCAGTTCTAGGAAATGTCTCAAAATCCTGTAATACATGTTACAATTCAATTTAAAAAAACTGAATTATATCATATCAGTTGAAATTTCAGAATGTTTCTAAGAGTGTACATTCAAAAGTCGAGTGGTTAGCCCCTGAGATTTAGATAATAGTCATAATAATATTCATAATATCAATGACTTGATATTTATATTCTGATTAAAAAAAATATCTTTGGGAACTTCTGCGTTAGTAATTGAAAATCAAAGTTAGAGAACGATGCTTTTGTTTCCAGATAACTTATATTTCTCTAAGTCATTTTCAATTATATATTCGTTTTTAAAGCTTAAAATAGGCCGTTATTGTAGACACTATATAAATTTGTCATCCTAAAATTAGTTTTCCCTAAAACGTAAAATATTACATAAATTGTGACATCAGTTTTAATAAAATTTGTAACCAAATTTTTTTTTTCAAACTGACTCTTATCAAAAGTAAATATCTTAGAAGGAAAAAATTGAAGCCTTTAATCTGAGAGATAACGGCTAAAGTGTAGCTTATATAAGCTAAAGAATCAGTAGAATATTCAAGAGTTGCATTGGTAATTAGATTCATTATCAATTCATAGATCAGTTTGTCCTGTAATCAGAAAAGATGAGGATTGTCTGGACACTTGTCTTATTCTTAGCCATTATCCTTGATTCTATTGGTAAATATACTGATCTAATATATCTATATTGTGGTTAATTTCTTAAAGTAATACACAAATTACAATGCTAGAGATCTAATCGGCACGGAACAATTTTACACGTGCCCAACTGTGTTAGGTGCTATCTAAGCGCGTGCACATATGGTACCACCTATTTGATAATCCCCAAATGTTGCTAATATTTTTATGAACACCGATCATTTCAGGATAGATGGTCTGAACAAGTATTGTGATCCATTTTTTCGAAAAGAGAAATATAGTAAGGGATATTATCTATGGATGTTCTTAGAATTAAATTTCCCCATTTATATGAGCAGATATCCTATTCTTTTCACAAAAATCGCACTCTTGACAAAACAATTCCATAATGTCTCTATGTCAAACAGTTATTAAATTTCAAAATTAGAAAAAGTCACACAGGTCACCTGTAAAAAACTCATGGTTATGTTCACATTCCCATAATAATTTTTGACGTTCCTCAAAAACCACCCGTGACACTTTCAACAAAACAATTCCAAAGTGTCTTCAAGTAGAGGTGGTACTAAACTTAAAAATTAAAATAATTACACCAGCAAACTTCCCAAAACTCTAGTATAATATGTATATTGATATCCCTGTCGTACTAATCAGCAGCCCGGAGAAACCACTCCTAGTATATTTAGCGAACCGAATCTCAGCTGCTTTCAACTAAGAATACAAAAAAAATTTTAATTAAAAATAATCACACCAGTGGCTTATTCAATAGTCTAGTAGATATCTTCTTTCTCACAGTAATCATGAACAATTCCTAAAAGCCACCCGAAGCACATCTGACTAACGCCATCTTAGCTGTGTTCAAATGAAAAATATCCACACCAGCCAACTTCTCCAAAGTTTAGTATATATTTAAATTCCTACAGTAATAAGCAACAACTTCCAGAAAGTACCTCTAGCAGATTTAATAAACCCTATTTCAGCTGCCTTAATCTAAAAGCGCCCAGAAATTAAAAAATTAAAAATATTACATCTAGGATTGTGCAAAAAACTCGAAAGCTCAGGACGAGTCGGGCTCGACTACTACAATTCCTTTATATTCACATGAATTCCTTTCAATTCACTTAAATTTCTTTGAATTTACTTGTATTTCTTTAAATTCCTCAAATTCTGCAAAATTCCTTGATCTAGTCTCAATTCCTTGAATGCATCTGAATTCCGTAAATTCCTCGTATTATTTCGCAGTCCTCGGAATTACCTCAATTATCTGGATTTAGAGAATTCTAGGAATTCAGAGAACTCAAGGAATTTAAGAAATTCATGGATTTTAGTAAATTAAAGAATTTCATGGAATTCAAAGAACTCAAGGAATTCCAGGAGTTTACAGAATTCAATAAAACAAGATACCAACAGAAGGTCACATCATTGAGTAACTTTAAAGAATTCTCCCTAGTCAATAATTGATAAACAACAATAGCATCTAGCTATAGATTTCCAATTTTTTATTTTTTATATAGATAAAACTAAAGATCCTTTCAAAAAACCAAAGCTACCCCTGTATTTGCTTTTGAAATATCCCCATGAGTTTGTAGATTTAGAAAAAAAAACATTTTTTCAAACAATTGCATTGTTAATACATTGGTTATATATGTGTATCTAATAGGCATGAAAAGGAGGTAGTTGGAAATCTAATTTTCATTTGTGAGCTTTTCTGTGTTTTAAGTTTTTACCTAAAATGATTTGAAAAAAGGAGATTTCATTCCGATCATGAAAAAAGAATTTTTAAAACAGAGACCCTGAGCTCATTTCATGCTGCAGCGTCATATATGAATACCATTAAGATTTTTTTTAGTTCAGGCATAAATGTTTACCTCAATTTATCAAAAGATAACCATGTTTTGTTTATATTTTGCACAAAGGATATTTTGAAAGTCGGAATGTTTAGAAATATCTGCATTTTTTGGTTTATTACTTTTCCTTCTTACGATTTCAATTTTCACTTTTCAAAAGATTGGTTCCGAATGAAAACCAAACTTTTTTTTATGAAAAATCATTTGTTCCAAAAGTCATTAATTTCTTAAGCATCAAAAGTTTTATATCCTAAAAAAAGCTAATGTGATATAATAATTCAATACCGCATTAAGAAATATCAGCACTTTGAGCATTTAGATAAGAAATTTTATAAAATTATTATTTAGGCTGTATGGAATTATCGTTACGCTGAATAAAATGAATTAAAATTTGTCAAGTTTCTGATCGAAATGATAAAAGCTGATTATTTTTAGAAAATCGACTTTTTAGCGTTTTCGAAAAATGGCTACCATTTTATAAATTTATATATTTTTTTAATTTCTTTCTGAAATTCGTAAGAGTTAAAATTGCAGATTAGTGAAAAAAATCATTTTGAATTGGTACTCATAGAATAATAATGAACCAAAATAGATAATATTGGAGAAATTTAATAATTCCACATACATTAAATACTAAACCTTTCTATTGTTTATAATTCTATGACTTTAAGAATCGAAATAATATTACTGAAAATGGCATTTTCAGAAAAAAACTATTATACACAAAAAACAAATTTGAGTAATTTACGGCTCATTATTTCGACAAGAATATTCTGTAATTCAAAACTGCTACCTAAAGGTATAAATCATCAAACCAAAACGACGAATTTTTAGCAAAAGAGTTGAATTTTCAACCAGAAAGATAAATAAGGAAGCCGCGTATATTGTAACTAATTATGTAATTAGAAAACATAATTATACCGGTATGGACAACTTTCACGCTGGAAGTTTTTTGTTCCTCAAAATTCGCTCGACTCCCCATGAGCTTGATTGACTAAATTACGGCGAGTTGAAGTGGGACAAATTGTTTTATAAAAAACGAGCTTTTCGGACGTATCCGTTTAGCGATGCAAATTTATAAGCTGTTATATAATCCAATCCCTTAATTAAAACCTCCCAGATAACAATTTGCTCACACCTTGCCCGCATGGTGTTTGCACGCGTGTCAACCGATCGGCATGATGTGAGGGCTAGAGTGCAGACATATGTGTCCTCATATGCGTCGCATATGCGCCGCACGCGTGTCGGCACGTGCGTGCCAGCGTCGTGCTAGCATGCGCGTGTTTTGAGTTATAATTATTGAAAACAAGATGTTAAGAATAACATAAGTAACAGGAAACATTGTATAACGTTTTTAAGAAGAGACTCCTGTGTTGAAAGTTGTTCTTTCACAACTTATTTTTTTGTTTTAGTTTTTCTTCTAGTTGTATATTTGTCTTTATTTTTATTATTTGATTATAAAATACTTATAGTGCGTTTTCACGGAGCTAAAATTTTAGAGTTCAAAACATTATTTTTAAACAATTACAACTCTTGCCGACTTTGTTCTTTGCCTCAAAATTTGTTTATACTCCAAGCTAATTTTCCGAACAGAAACCCAAGAAAAAATGTTTATTTAATTTGAACAAAAATAATTATTCACTTTTATTTCGACTTTTTGTCTGTAAAATAAACTTAGAGGATGAAGCGAATTTGATCAGAGTTTTATTTTTACACAACTGCTATATTATGTTTTTAGTAATAATGCGCTTTTTGTGCCGCACTCTTCAGCGCACGCTATATGCCGACATTTTTCCCTAAGTACCTGACGAGCATGATAGACGCACGCTGTGCTGCATATCATGCAGACCGTGTGCGGGAACTATGCGGGATTACTTATTACCCTCAGAACGTGCTTTCACTGTGCTTGCATTGTTGCCGACACATCGTGCTTGCACGCCATGCGCCCATGTGCGTCCGCATGCATTGTTATCTGGGCTCATTTACAACTCATGGTATACCAGCATACGATTGTGTACTTTAGAAAAAATTTAATCCTCTATTACTTGTTGCAGAATTATGTTCACAGTCCAAGCTTTGGCCTGATGATGACGTTAAACCTAGCATTCCTCGATTGGGACCTTCTTCTTCCTCTGATAGACGTTCTCCAGAAAGGAGTCCTTCTCCAGCCAGACCTCATTCCTCTGCCAGTTCTCCCCATCCTGCCGACTCACCTCTTCGTGAAAGGTCCAGATCTCCTCGTGCCAGGCCAACTTTTTCTACCGTACTTGGATTTAAATTTGAAGATCTTGCGTTTATTCGACTTGCGTCCTACTTCAATCCGGACCGGACATTCCAACTACGAAGCTACACTTTTCCTCTCGATACACCGATTCGATTGAGAAGCAGAAATAAGTCTCTTATGCCCATGCCAAACGAAGCACAAATTGTATTGACATCGTTCGACGGTGACGTTTTCGCGATATTAGAAAAAAAAGTTACAAGCTCTAACACGGTTCTTCGTGCAATATTTATACCTGTTGATAATGGGTCAAGGCGGGTGAAAATAAACATACACAGCGGGGTGGTTGCAGAATTGACCAAAGAAGAAATCGCGGAATGTCCAATAAGCAGCAACATCACTATCAGAAAGTGTTTTGATGTATATCGTGTGTGAACCACCATTATTTACACGGCTAATAAAAACATAATAATAAAATCACGCGTCTGTGAGATCTGGCGCTTTGCGCTCGGTTTTCATGCTTACCCCACGTTTATGAATAAAACCTTTAAAATTAAAGGTCAAAAGATTGATAACTGCAAACCGATAATTTTGAGTTTCCTTTCCATGGTGGCCGCAGGACTGGGAAAACCGGGAAATGACCAGGGATTTCGGGAAATGATATTAAATTTCTTTTTCACTGGGAATTTTACAAATTTTTGGAAGGAGAATCTAGTCATTCCATTTTCAACCTATTATTTGCGACATTTTTTAATTTAAAAAGAACTATTTTCTAATATTCATAAATATTTAAACGTTCACTTAAAATGAGCAATTTTGAATCAAATATTCAAAATGAAACAATTTCCAAGCTGAATTGATTGAAATAGAAAGCCTTGCACTGTTTGAATTTCAGAATGCTAAATTAAAATTTGTAGCGTACCGAATTTAATTAATTCATAAAAAAAATTTTTAAATTTTGTAATTGAAAGTTTTAAATTAATTGTTTGAAACGTCTTTAAGTCAGAATAATTCAACTGCTAATTTACAAAGTGTAACGTTTAAAAAAAAAATAAGTGGTTTAATATTCAGTTTCTCGAACCTAAAGTTGCTGAAAGTAAAATAATTTTGAAAATTCGACAATTTATTGATTTATTCTTCTATTGAGAGTATTGAATATGACAGCTTAGCGTAGACTAATATTTTTTAACCAGAAACCTGCTTGTTTGGGAGCTCCTTTGGTTTTGACAAATAAATTCTCATTAACTGCCTCGCGCTTCGCGCTCGAATTAAGTGTGTCAGAAATGCCTCATTTTCTATATTATGTTGAACTCCATTATATGAAATGTATGTTTTCATAATTTCTATACCTAGAATCACATTTGTTCACTCATATGATGCAAAATAAAGTAAACATTTTACTCTCTGTCGTTTTTTATTTTAGTTAATCTAAGAAAGGTATAAGAACAGACTTTTTTCGATTATGTATTAAACAATTTCTCTTTTTACCTTTTATAAAATATAAATGTTGTCGAATTGAAAGAATATTACAGAAGCCTTTTTCAATTGTGCAGAATTTGAGCTACTTCAGGAAAAATCAAATCATTTTACATAATATTTTGAAAAGATTTCCGCAAATTTAGAATTAATTCTGGAATTTTGAAGATTTATAAAAAAATATCAAAGGCTTTTAAGAGTTTTTAATGGTATCAACGAAAAAGGAAAATTCAAGTCTCTGAAAAAAACAAAGTTTTCTAAGATTTTACAACAAAACAGTTGCATTTTTGGCAAAAAAAAGATTAAATTTTCAGCAACATTCGAATTTGTCCAACAATTTTTATTTAAATTTCATACAATTCAAAAAGTTGATTGGAAATCTTCCGGCTACTTTTTAGCAATTTTTTTAATCTTTTTAAATATTTGAAAATATTTTTAAATATTCTTACAAAATAACTTTTTCAAAATAAGAAATAATTTTAATATTTCCGGAAATCTGTTGATCATTTTTTTATTGTCTAGAAATCCTTTCAAAATCCTAAGGGAACTTCTAAATCTTATTTCGAAATATTCCAAAATCTACATTTAGTTTTAAATTTTTTGAAATCCTTAGAAATTTGAATTTTTTTAAATCTTTTTAACATTTTTATATCTTCTGAATATCTTTTAAAATCATTCGAATTTTTCCTGAACTTTTTTTAATATTCTGCAAAATGAAAAACGTTGCCTTGAATTTAACAGTTTTTGAAATCTTTTTAAATTTTGGAAAATAGTTGACAATTTTCTATTAAAATTAATGTGTCAAAATTCAAAATTAATTTGAAACTTTTTTTTTATTCTTGAAAAATTTCTAAGTTCGCAGTAATATTTTGTTATAATTGCTAACCTTTATATTTACAATGTAATTTTGGATAACTGGATTTTAAATTTGGTTGACTTGTTAAAAATATTGCGTGAGGAAGATTTTAATAAAATTTATCTTTAACAAAAGAGCATATAAAGTAAAATACAGTTGACAAAGATATTATTGCTTCATATTAATTTGATGTCACTGATATTTACCCAATAAAAAGGCAATTAAAAAATTAAAGTAAATCTTGAGTGACAAAGAAATGAGAATCTTAGGCAGAAATTGCGTACTTGGTTGATATTGACGGTGTTTCTGTGGAAAATTTTAAATGATTGCGTTATTATCGCCTTGAAGAAAAGCTCACATCTGATAATTATGATTTGAGAAATAATAAAATAAAGCTTTGATTTTAACTGGGTTATTTTTTTAATTTAGGAAATGAATAAAACTGTGTACTAGGTATTATAAAATTTTTACGATTGTAAGACTTTGCTGCTAAAGAAGATAAATTTTCAATGCAAGGAAGATTAATTTTCAATTCAAAAATAAAAATTTTGAAAAAAGCAGTTGAATTTTTGAACAAAGAAAGAAGTTGAATTTTTAATGCAAAAAAGGAATTTTCTATTCATAATGAAGAATGATCAATAAAACAGTTAAATTCTCAATTGAATAATTTAATTTTTAACAAGAGTTTAATTTTTCAAAAAGTAATTGAATTTTCAACTAAAATTGTGAATCTTCAACAAGCAAAAGATGCATTTTATCAAAGAAGTTCACCTTTCAACCAAATAGTTGAATTTTCAATAAAAAAATAATAATTCTCAACAAAAAATGTAATAGTTGATATTTTTACCAAAACAAGATTTCAATTTTAAATCAAAAACAGGCAAATTAAACAAAAGGCAGTTCAGTTCAATCAAAAAAGACGAATTTTTAACAAAATGGTTGAATCCCCAACCAAAACAGATTTAATTGATGTTTTAACCAAATATTCGAATTTTTAAACAGAATATTTTATCAGAAAAGTTGATTTCTAAACAAATAGGTAAATTTTTAACCACGTGGTTAAAGTTTCTCCCAAATTGTTGAATTTCTAAGCAAAAAGACGAATCTTCTACAAAATAATTTCATTTTCAACTGGGAAATATGAATTTCCAACATGAAGCTTGAATTTTGAACAAAAAGAGATTTGTTTTACAGAATTCTTAAATTTTCTATAGTTCATTTTAATTGTCAATAAAAATTAACCTTTCAACCAAATTTTTGAATTCTCAACCAAATAATCAAATTTTCTTTTAAATTGTTGAATTTTCAAGCTAAAACGACGAGTTTTCTACAAAACAGTTACATTTTCAATTTTGACCACAAAAATACGAATTTTTACCAAAATAGTTGAATTTTCAAACGAGAAGTAGGAGTTTTTAACGAAAAAGAACATTTTCAACCAAAGAATTTGATTTTAAACTAAAAACTAGTAATTTCAAACAAAAAATTGAATTAAATTTGTAGTTGATGAATTTTCAAATAAGAAGATTCATTTTCTACCAAAACAGACAATTATTAAAAAAAATTAAATTTTCAAATAAAAAATATGAGTTTTCAACCCAAAATAGAATATACAAATTCACAGTCAATAAAATTCATTTTCAACCCGAAAAAGAAATTTTGAAACAAATAATATAATGTTCAACCAAATAGTAGAATTTTCAACCAAAGAGATGTGAATTCTAAATTAACAATATGTTAGTAGACTTAGTAATTAAAAATAATGAACTTTCATTGGAAAATAGTTGGATTTTCTTATTGGGTTATATGAATTCAGTTCGCATCAAAGCGAAAAGCGAAAAAAATGGGAAAAGGGGTAGTTTCTTGAAAATAGGGGAAAAGAGGATTTCTTCATAATAGGCACAGAGGGAGGAAATTGAGAAAGAATGTAAAGTCTGTATTAAAATGACTTACTTGCAAAATAAAATCACTAATTTTTATTTTTTCAAGCATTCCAAAACATTGTTATTCACATCTACATTTGTACCTATTATAACGAAATCTTCGTTCCCCCTATTTTCAAGAAACTAACCCTTTTCCCCTTTTTTCGCTTTTCGCTTTCAAGCGAACTGAATTCATATAACCCAATAAGAAAATCCAACTATTTTCCGCTGAAGGTTCATTCTTTTTAATTGAAAAGTCTACTAACATATTGCTAATTCAGAATTCACATATCTTTTTGGTTGAAAATTCTACTATTTTGTTGAACATTATAGTATTTTTTTCAAAATTTCTTTTTGGTGTTGAAAATAAATTTTATTGACTGTAAATTTATGTATTCTATTTTGGGTTGAAAATTCATCTTTTTTGTTTCAAAATTCAACTTGTTTTAATAATTGTCTGTTTGGTAGAAAATGAATCTTCTTATTTGAAAATTCATCAACTACAAATTTAATTCTATTTTTTGTTTGAAATTGCTAAAAATTCGTATTTTTTTTTATTTATCGTATTTTTTTTTTTATTTTTATATATTTTGTTTGCCTTTTTAGCTTGAAAATTCAACGATTTAAAAGAAAATTTAATTATTTGGTTGAGAATTCAAAAATTTGGTTAAACGTTTAATTTTGTTCATGTTGTGAATTTTGTAGACAAAGTTTTTTTCTCGAAACTGACAGTTTACAATGCGCTATTCTAACATCTTTCAGTTTAAATATTTTTCATTTTAAACGTATATTTACAATTCAAAGAATTTTAATATGCAGTTCAGGAGACTTAAGATATACTTTTTGTTGTTTCTTGCACTTGAATTTTCTCTTACTGTCGCTTCGTACCAAATTTTGTTTTTTAAGTAGTGGACCTGATTTTTGGCACAACTGCCTTGAACAATGAAACACGATTTTCGAAATTGTACTGTTGTTCGAGTTTTAAAAATTCAACTTCTAATTTAAAAAGTTAACAGTTTGAAAAAAATTATTTTTTCCATATTTAGCTTCTTCAACTCAAAGTTTCTTGAAGTAAAATAATTTTGAAAATTCAACAATTTATTGATTTATTCTTCCATTTAGAGTATTTAATATGATAGCTTAGCGTAGACTAATATTTTTTCAGCAGAAATATTTGAACTGTTCAATTTGTAAAAGTTTCAAATTAAAAATTTTGCTTTTTGGTGATTGGGAAAGCCCCGGAAATTATTTTCCTTGATTGAAACGGTCACCTTGCTTTTGTTGGAGCTCCTTCGGTCTTCAAGAATAAATTCTTATTAAATTGTCTCGCGCTTAAGTTAAGTGTGTCAAAAATGCGTCATTTTTCACATTATTTTGAATTCTATTATATTAAATGTATGTTTTAATCATTTCTGTACGTCAAAATGCTTCTGTTTATTCATATATTGCAAAATAAAATAAAAATGTTATTCTCCATCATTATTTTATTTAAGTTATCCTAAGAAATGTATACGAACATTCTTTTATTGATTATGAAAGAATCTCCCTTTTTACCTTTCATAACATATGAGTTTTATCGAATGCAAGAAAAATCTGAAATAAACAACTGAAAAATTTGGCTCAGAATATGAATTTTCTATTTTTTATTAATACTTTTGATCGATGAAAAACACAACCGATCAAGGAGAATCAACAGTTTCTCGCTGACCCATCGCGCCTCTTCAGCGATCTTCCTGTTTCTGGTAAAAATCTGCCCAAGCCCAAAGAGGTAGATACTTTTCCGAGAAAGGTATACAAGATCCCAAGAACACTAGAGTTGAAAGAAGATACTGATAATATGATCCACTTCAAGGAGTTTTGCGACAACCTCATAACATCTGAAAAGGAATGTGTATCAATCACTGTCGAATAGGTGAAAAAAGCACTTCGGGGTACAGAAAACTTTTTCTCTGCTACACAACAACATTTGGCCCACATGTTCATCTCATATTCTCATCGCCCATTTTGCAGTAGCAGGTGTTAGGACGCACTATACTCCTACCGAAAAAAGGCAACTTGTCCAACCCAGAGAATTGCAGGCCAATAACTTGTTTGAACGCACTGTATAAGATTTTTACAGCTGTCCTAAACAACAGGATTGTTCGACGAATTGAGCATGTATGGCGAGAGATGTACGAATAACGTGGCTCGAAAAAAGGTGTATCAGGCTGTCGAGAGCACCTGCTAATTGACAGGTGTGTCTGTAAAGACGCTGCAGGCCATCAGCGCGTCCTGTCAATGGCCTGGATTGACTACCGGAAAGCTTTCGATTCAACCTTCATGAACTTATCATCTGTCCGTTGGAAAGCTTGAAGGTGCATCCACACATAGTGAGATGCAGAGAGAGATTGATGCCCCTTTGGAAAACTAGATTTACTATCTCATCTGGAAGTTATCTTGTGAAAACGACGAACGTCACGTTCCAGAGGGGCGTCTTTCAGGGCGATACCATGAGCCTTCTGCTGTTTTGCACCACACTTCTGCCTCTATCTCTCGCACTACAAAATTCTTCTGAATATCTCTCTGGCGACACTAATCATCGCGAGCATAAGGTCGCTCATGTATTTTATATGGATGACCTGAAGATCTATGCTTCTGGTAAAAACCCTGAGCTTGTGGATATAAGTGTTCTTAGACATCTTGACATTGGAGAAACCTATACAGGCATGGGCGTGCCTCAAAGCCCCATTCAGAACGTAACATCAATGAAGGAGTCTCTCCGAAGCAGATACAAGCATCTTCTTCGACAGATTTGGTCTTCAAATCTGTCGGCGTTCAACAAGTTATCTGTGACTAACATGCTTGCCGTCCAACTTTTACGCTACTCGTTTCAGTCAACACTTTTTTCTCAGATCAGCCAAGTATTTTGTTGCTATATAATATCCATATTCTAGAGTTAATTAACCAAAATATTGTTCATTCGAGAAAATCTTCTTCTGAATATGCCAGCAAATTTTTCCTTTACAACGCAAATTTTCAGCTTTTGTGTTAATCGCACCATTTCTTCAATAAAACAGATTATTTGATAAAAAGCAAAATTAAAATGATAATGGAACAGCAATGTTATTTTCAAAGTCGTTGTTGCCATTCGGTCCCTCATACCCCGCTCTGCGCTACAGAATTTACTTAACTTGAAGCTAAGGGAGATATAAAGTTGAATCAACAGGAATACTTTCATTCTAAATCCATGTTCATAAGGTTGGTTGTAATTTATACTTACAAGGAGAGGACGCGAGATGGACATCGCCGAATCGACTGGGGCTTCACAGGATGAAAGTACATCAAAATAAATTAGGGGGGTATTTTTTCTTTTGATCGAATGGGCCTTCGTTTCCGAGATATCAAGGTTTAAATATTAGCGCTCGAGCGCTCGGCTCGCCGCGCCACTGCAGAGCGGGGACCTCAACCTTGGCGCTTACTCACAGTCCGACATTATTTTTTTGATAAACGGAGAGTCCACAGGGTTTCTATATCATTTCTATAGGGCTTTTTACGTAGATTGCGAATCTTAACACGAAAATAATCCATCACGTCCAATTTTTGAAAAAAAAAACGGGGTCAAAAAGTAAAAACAACAACAAAAATCGTTTTTGTCGTTTCTTGAAAAAGTTTTTAAACGCTATACGTATTGCTTCTTTGTTTCCGTCCCAGGTCTCCACAATGGTCGAAACACATAATTCGCTATATACATATAAGTATATTCATAATCGTCGACAGCTGTTTTCTTGACGGATTTTGTTTAGAAAATTCAATATTAAATTCCTTGAAACTTCACTAATAGGCTCGCTTTTTAATTGCTTCATGTGAGCAGTAATTTAATGAAATCGATTAGTTCACCTTTAAGTCGCTGCTCTACTCCCTCACTAAGACTTATTTCATTTGAAGATGAACCGTTCGGATCTCCTGAAATGTGGGCAAACATTATTCCTGAAGGATTTAAGAATTCTCCTTCAAATCCTGTGATGGAATTTCGGAAAGGAAATTGTTGGAAGATTACCAAAAGCTTTCTAAAAGTTCACATGGAAGGGCGGAGAGTCATACTCTGACGGAGTGAATGAATTAAGATCATCTATTTATGAACGACTGAAGTACGTGTACAAAAACTCTACCCACATTTATAGCTTATACATGGTTTATTTTACTCCTTATTCAAATATGATATAATTTTTTTTCAAGTATCTAAATAAGCTGACTTCAACACCAAAGAGTGGTAAGCGTACAAGATTGGAAGATGACACAGAAACTGAGGAAGCTTAAACAGTTGTCAAAATCACCAGGTATGACAAGGATCAAGACTGCTATGGGTGTGTGGCTTATGAACCTTCACCTTCTGAAGATGACACCAAAGAAAGTCAAGAGGAGAAGAAGAACTCGTTACTTACATATCTCAAAGAAGGAGGCTCTTATGCAACTACCATAAAACAATTATTAGAAGATACTTATCCAACTCAAAGAACCTACATTAACACACGCGAGCATAAGAAATTAACTATAGGTAACATTTTGGAAGAATACTGGCCTCATTTGACAGACGAACAACATTTTCTTGCTCATGCTGATACTCTTCTTGGAAGACATGTTCAAGAAATTTGGAATCTGAACCTTAAAGTGAAGGCAGCAAACATACTTTCTTACTTCAAAAGCTATTTTTAACAATAACGCAAAAATTGAAATGCTCCTCAGGTGGTACGAAAAATAAGAACACATTTAACTAAAGCCGAAGAGAGAAAAAAGCTTTAGGGAGTGCAAGACCTTTAACTTGGGTAATTCTGCCCCTCATTCCTTGTCAATTTAAGGAACCTGAGCTCTTTACTTTTATGGTGAGTATAAGAATAAATTATACATTAATTTGAAATCCCGTGAATTTATTTAGGTTTTTAATTAATACTTATTTTTCACACAGGATCTAAATTAAATAATAATATTTAAATTTGTGTTTGTTTAGGATCTTACTGCAACTGATGCAGAAATGAAGAAACCTGCCGACTCTTCTCGGCCGACATTGATTGTGAAAGGTACAGTAATACTTAATATATAATTTAAAATTAAAAATATTTGCAGGATTCACCTTATAATTAATAATTAATATAAATTATATCCCAAAAATCATGTGCAAGTAATATACAAAAAAATTCGGAAATTTTTCCTATTGCGTCTTGGAGAAAATTCCCTAACTTTTCAATAAAATTTCACAAATTTTAGTGAATTTTTCCTACCACGCCGTAGGGAAAATTCCCTATTTTCAATAAAATTCCACAAAACGTAGTGAATTTTCCCTATTCCGCCTTAGGGAAAATTCCCTAAATTTTTAGTAAAGTTCCACAAAATTTATTGAATTTTTCCTACCAAGCTTTAGGGAAAATTCCCCAAATTTGTAATAAAACTCCACAAAAATTAGTGCATTTTTCCTACTGAGCCTCAGGGAAAATTCCCTAAATTTTTAATAAAATTCCACAAAATTTAGTGAATTTTCCCTAAAGCGCCTTAGGTAAAAGATGATCGTGAAGGTCAACTAACAGCATCGACTGGATTTCATCATTATTAGGCCTAATTCATCGAACAGACAAATCTGATGGCCAACGAGGCCAGGTTTTCTAGGATTCTGAGTCGTATAATCACGACGCGACGTAAGAGTCGTGACGTCACACGTCCTGGTAACATGGCGTTCGATAACTGGGTCTGCAGAGAATGGCAGGCGCAGGGCGAGAATCTGATAGCCAACAAGGCCGAGTTTTGTAGGACCCAGGCTCGTATGGTCAAGAAGTGAGTGTCGTGACGTCGGGCCTCAGTGACATTGCGCTCTGAAGCCAAGTAAGAGATGGCGGCGTCGTGCCTGTCAAGACGGCGGTATATGTATGTATATATACAGGGTGTTTTTTTTAACTTGAGACAACGAAATATCTCAAAAAATACGCCTCCTACGGAAAAAATGTCTGGAATAAAAACTTTTTATTTTCGAAGGGGAAAAAAAATTTGCTAAAATTTACCCCACCCCCACCCCTACAGGAGGCAGGGGTGGGGGTAACTTTGTAATTTCAAATGGCAACCCCAATTTTTTATCAGAGATTCAGATTCTCCTTTACGAAATACGTAAGCTTTATTCAGAAAATTTGTTTCCATTTGCGATAGATGGCACTGAAATTGCGAAAAATGAAATTGTTGACACTACTTTTAGCTCTACCCAGGAATAACGACGCGGACGTAGTAGTTGTCTATTCCCTTCGGGGTGCTTAATTTCGGTGAGTCCCATTGCCTCTGACCATCCATCGGGGTGCTTGAACTTTTGGCAACGGGACAGTAAAAGTGATAAAACTGTCGAAAACCATTCCCGAATGCAATTGGTTGACGACAGTCGATTTTGGATGTAAACATTACATATCATCGAGTCTCCACTGTCTACAATCCTCGACGTCATTCCGGCCGAGCGATAACCGCGACTGACCGTGCTTAACGTTTATTCATTAGGAAGGTTGATTGTGTTCATTTGATTTGGGTGTGTTGGTTGCTTTCGTTTGGGTTATTATTATTGGTCGCGTTCGTTTGAGTTGGTTTGGGTGTCGTTGTATTTCCTCATTACCTTACTTCATTACTTTTACAATGGAAATTCTATCTCAGCAACAGAAGATTGAAATGATTCTCATTAATGGAGAAAGTGGCAGGAATATCAATGATGCTCTCACGCTTTATGCTCAACGCTTTCCAGAAAGTGTTCCTTCACGCGCTTCTTTCTACCGGGTTCTCCGAGACTTCATCACTGACGGAAGTGTACAACCGAAGAAAAGGAAGCGTCAAGTAACAGTTACTGGAGTTGATAATGAAATTGCAATTTTAGCTGCAGTCACTCATGACCCTCATGTTAGTACTCGACAACTAAGCCGCGATTCCGGAATGTCTCTATCCAGTGTTTGGAAGGTATTAAAACGT
>CAKNYM010005659.1:0-10093 GCA_932195095.1 Andricus curvator | reverse complement strand
CGATATTTTGTTTTCCGGCTACTCGCCCGCTCGTGGAGAATCGGTAAATTTCACGAGTTTTTGATCGGAAATCGAAAAAAGAAAATTCAAAAAGCTCCAGTAGAAACCGAGAAAAAAATTTATGAAAATGGCGCATTTTGGTTATTTTTCGACCTTAAATCGCTCGTAGCTCGAAAACGAAGCGCTTTTCGGAAAAATGACAAGAGTTAAAAAGTGCTTATTTTTGCCCAAAATATATAATACATATGTTTTTTGTATCGATTTTTTAATCCTATTCAATTTTGCAAGTTTTTTGTTAATAACAAATTACTGACCATTGGTACTAAAAAATGTCACTGAGGTTTTTTGTTCGCAACAAAATAATACATCGATTAGAAAAGGTTTCATCCTGGCGAAACTATCTGGTCGGTCAACTCGTTTTTGTATACGTCTTTTTAGGGGTGCACCGCTCGCCTATAAATCATCAGGATAGTTCGAAATGTGAAGTTGGTTTCCCTTTAATTGTTATTCGAAAAAATAGAATTTAAACTCCAGTGCGTTGCCGGATTGAAATACACGTTCATAAATAAAGCATTAGAATATTTGTCTGAGGTTGCAAATGATTTCTTGTGTTCTAAATTTGATCGATTTTATCATATTTTGACGTATGAATCAACTTGAACTTCGCGCTAATTGTCATTTTCCATATTTTAGAAGATTTAAATCTGGCAATGTTGTGCTAAATAAAACCTTTTACTCTTAAAAATTAAAAAATATATATTCAAAATTTTACATATCTTAGAAGTCGAATCAAGGATTAAGATTAATGTTGCGTATGAAAAGTATATGAAACAATATGTGACATTCCACAAGAAAACAGCCCATTTTGTCGGTCTGGAGTTACATATAGGGGCATATAGCCGGATAAATTCTCAACATTTAAAGTTAAGAACGAACCCTCTAGGTTGAAAAAGAAGGCGCAGTTAGCGCTCGGATGCGTGGCGATTCGTAATTCTAGCTTAGTCATATTTTCTCTGCCTTTAACTACTGTTGAACGAGTGGTTTGATGCCAGGGATGGGTGTGTGCACTTGATTATATCGAATGTCTACATCCAACTAGTATGTCGGTAACCGACTGCGCACGAGAGTTTTGGTTTTATGCAGTTTTCCTCTACCCTGGTCAAAAGTGCAGGCGAACGCGAGCACATCGTATAAAAAAATCCGTCTCCAGACGGATGCCCTAATCGCATTGCGATTAGGGCATTCGGGGTAATTGGGGAAAGTGGGGTGTAGTCGAAGGGACAATTTTTATCGATCTCCTGTGAAAGAGAGGGGATTTAGATATGTAAAAACTTAAATTATACATGGAAATAATAAAGGATTAAATATAAGAGCTTGTATGAAAAGATGTGTGGATATAAAGGAAGCAAAAGTTGCAATCCAGGATAGGAATGTGTGGCGAAAAACTGTTTATAAGAACAGGAAGTGTGTCCTAGGCTCCTCATGGGCCTAGGTGGAAGTTTTACTTAGTGGATATGGCTGTATAAAGCGTATAGTTCTTCATATTGTTGCATTAGTCACTGTGTGCGTATTTGTAAACCGTAATGCATGATGACTTCGTGAATCTTTCCACTTGAAGTGATTGCTCGAAAAATGGATCACCAGCGCAGATCGTAGCAGAATTGTGGGACAATTATATTGTTTGAATAACCATAATACGACTCCCAGATTGATCTAAAATCTGTCCCTTGTCCTGTGCTTCCTATCCCTTACTCCTATCTTATAAATTCCTGAATCCCCAGTAGTAAATCGAGACTAGAAACTGCCGACTTTACGCTTACCCCGAAAGGGTTTTTTTTGATAGTATAATAATAATTTTTTGTAATGATAACTGATGAAGGATTTGCTTGTGTTGAGGCGAATATGGTGCCGCGATTGGTACTGAGAAGGTATACTTTTTAATCAAAAACTTTGACGCATGAAATGCATAGAGACTTGAGGGGCTTGCTTTCTCAAACCGACAGAAACAAACTAATTTTCACGTCGTTCATTAAGAGGGATACCGTATTCTCTTTTTTACATTCTGTCGAATCGCGAGTGGTTCGTGATGCATAATAACTTTCTCAAAGAGTGATTTTCTTTGTTCAGATGTAAAATTTTCAAATTTGAAATTTTCAAAACGAATTTTAAGCGATTCGAGTATGTATTAGAAATAATTAATTAATAATTATTTATCATGGTGTGTGAAAGATTCTAGTTTTCGACTTCGGTAGCGAATTGTACATATGGAACGGGAAAACAGTATCCCCCAATAAGAAAAAAAAAGCAGTGGAGTTAGCTGCAGAACTGTGGGCGGAAGGTTACGATTATTCAGAATGCACGGTTTGCGCTGTAAGTGCATCATCTGTGATTGGAAGACGACCAACATCTGATCTTGAGAAAAAGAAGACGACAAGACCGAGCTGGTGCCTATTCGCAAAACTTACTCAACACACTGAAACTGTTTTGTTTCGAGAGAAGTTTTTAGATTGGCCAAAGACGTCGGGAATAATAAGGATTAAGGAAACTAATGGAAAGGAACTAAAAGATGGATCGATAGTGATAGAAGCCTCTGATGTGAGAGAGATGGTTGAAGAAAATACATCGCCTGTCGATTTAATTTTAGAGGGAAGTCATCTTGGACGAGGCACTGGCTGGTATGACGAAGAGGTAAAACATTTTACGGCTTCAAAAATATCTTTATTTAAAAAATCAACTTTTTGCTTTTTAAATGAATTAATTTCACATGGAAACATCTTATGAAAAGTTAAAATACAATCTGCTCTGTATATTATGTATTTTCCCAGGTTTCTTTTAAGTTCAAGTTATTTCAAGGATAACATTATGTAATTTTAAAAATAAGTCGACAATCCCAAAAAATATTCAAAAAAATCGCAAAAATTCTTTTAAATTCAAGTACCTATATATAGCTTGCACGCATCCTTTTTAAATACGATTAACTCAATATGTAACAATTTACAGAAGAGCTCTTACAATTGTATTCATAGTTGAACACATTTGAAGTATAGGAATGGGCGACTTCGATTCGATTTTTTAAAGTAACGATTAATCGTCAAAAAAGATTTTATTTTTTTTTAAATAATTTTACTTACAAAGAGATACGCATTTCAAATAAATCGAAAATATTACTGGAATTTTAAGGGATTTCTATGGATTTAAGAAATTAATAGAATTACGAGGAAGTTCACAATATATCAAATGATTTCAAAGAATTTCAATAGTTCAGAAAGGATTAAAGATTTTGTGATTAACTTCTTAAATTATTTAGTAAATGAAAAAAATATGTTTCACGAAGTTTCAGCCCCTTAGCTTGCATTTTAACCCTGCTATCCCTAATAATGTAATTTTCCAAATTATTTTTTTTCTCTGACATATTGTTTATTTGCAAACGACAAAAATTGAGGGCAAAAGGCACGATGGGAAGCATATATAGACAAATGTTTGTGTTATTTTGGCGGGAAATTCAAATTTGAAAAAATTCGCAATATTTCAAATAATTTTTTTAATACGAAATCGGCTTTGCGAAAGAATGAGAATTTTTCTGTAAGTTGGGATTTCAATACTCTATTATAAAAAAAAGAAATCAATTCTTTTAGCTTTGGTGCGCCAGGGTGAAAAAAATTAAAAACGATTTCACAGGAACACTAAAAAAGAAAAGTGTGGAGTCCGATAGAAGAAACCTTCAACTTCCTGCTTTTGATTCGCTGAATCCGAATCCGCCTCTGATGTCCGTTTTATTCCATTAGGTCGCTTTTTTTACAACCTCAAAAAATAGTGAAAAATCTGGGTTTTTGTAAATATGTAAGTTACGGAAAAAACGAATTGCACCTCGCGATTCTACGGAAAAAATAACATAAAATCCAGGTATTGGACCATTTTTTTCTGGACCCAACTTGTTATGTAAATAGTATAAATTATTATATGACTTTTGTGACACTCTTCTCGTAGAATCAAATGGTGCAATAAGTTTTTCTGTAGCTCACATATTTAAAAATAATATCAAGATTGTTCATCATTTTTGGAGTTAATAAAAAAACCGGGATCTGATAGAGGAAAACGGACATTGAATTTGGATTCAGTACATCAAAAAACAGGAGTGGAGGGTTTCTTAGTTTTGCGGACATCAAACTTATTTTTCAATGCCTGAGCGCTTGATTTTTCCTACGACGACTTCAGGAAGACAACATGCAAGGTCATGCCTCAAATACATGTACTAGATGTGCAGTATGTATTTGTCTTATACAAAGGGTTAAGAATTGTAGGTACTCTTTTCCAATACGACGAAATGGATTCAGTGATTAATCCTTTCGATAAAAAGAGAATTGCAATGTTTAATTTTGACTCAATATAATGTTAATACCGAACAAATGAAGATGCCATTTTCTTGTGTTTTTAGAGAAAACAGTGACAATCTTTATTTCAAGTATAAATAATATTAATTAATTAATTAATTAAAAAACAGGCAAAAAAATTAAGTTAGTTGTCCGCGAGACTAGGAACCTCCTCTCCTCCTGTTTTTTGATGTACTAAATCCAAATTGATGAACAATCTTGATTTTTTTTTAAATGTGTGAGCTACAGAAAAATTAATTGCACCATTTGATTCTACGAGAAGAGTATCACAAAAGTCATATAGTAAACAAACTTTTCCATCCAATTTGTTAGACAGTGTAAAGATACATACGGTAGTGTGACACCTGCTACCGCATTTATTTATAATATTTACATAAAAAATTAGGTCAAGAAAAAAATAGTCCAACACCTGGATTTTATGTTATTTTTTTCCGTGGAATCGAGTGGTGTAATTAGTTTTTCCGTAACTTACATATTTTCGAATTCAGCGCATCAAAAACAGGAAAAGTTGGGGGTTTTAATCTCTCGCACTCCAGAATTTTATTTTTTAGTGTTCCAATGAAATAGTTTTTAATTTTTTTCACCCTGGTGCATCAAAGATAAAAATTTAATTTTTTTTATAATAGTGTACTGAAAGCCTAACTTACAGAAAAATTCTCATTCTTTCGCAAAGCCAATTTCGTATCAAAAAAATTATTTGTCATATTTCCGAATTTTTTAAAATTTGAATTTGCATCTCAACATGTCTTTTGCCCTCAATTTTTGTCGTTTGAATATAAACAATATATACAGAAAAAAAAATAATTTGGAAAATGACGTTATTAGGAGTAGTAAGGTTAATATTCAAGCTACGGGGCTGAAACTTGGTGAAACGTTTTCCACCCCCACAGCCTACCTACAGATCGTATTAGGACCTAAAAAGCTTCGGGAGCATTTTTACCATACTTACCCCGCTAGGCCCTTTTATAAAAGGATTTTTTTAAATATTGTTTCAGACTTTAAGACAATACATTGTCAGTACAATTAACGTAACTGTATGGCATATCGATGAATTTTCATACACGCTTTTAGACAGAGCATCTGTAGGACAATTTTATTCCGGAGACAGTTACATTGTGCGATGGATGTACGCCGTCACAGTAACGGGTATGTGCATAAATCTGTGTCCGAAATATTCTTTAGAAATACAAATAAACTAATATTCATTTAATCAAATCTTATCTCACAGGTCGAGAGTTAAATGGACAGCCATCTAAACATGCCACAAAGGGCAGAGACCGTACTGTGTACTTTATTTGGCAAGGACAAAATGCATCTTTGAACGAACAAGGTGCCGCTGCTTTGCTTACTGTTGAATTAGATCGCGAAGAAGGACCTCAGGTAAATAATATAAAAAGAAATGAAATCATGGTGGCAACCGGTCCGGAAAACCGGAAATGACCGGGAATTTTTCTAATCCTGTTTTAGCATAAAAAATTATCTAATAATTTTAATTGATACTTAATATAATAATTTTTAAATGTTTAAATTTTAAAGAACAATGGTAAATTCGTTTAATATTCAAGTATCAAATTTGCCATTTTAATGCTTACTAGGGCGTTATATGTCAAAGGCAAAAGTCGAGTTATTGATTTTGCTAATTTGAACATACTTAGTCCTTTTTTTTCAAGATTTTTTAACTCCATTTCTATCTGCGCTACAAGAAAATATACTCACACAAAATTAGATAGAAAATATTAAACTTTAAGAAAATTTAAAAAAAAGTTAGACCAATTATAAATTGTCGATTGAAAAAGCACAAATTTAATTTTAGATTTTCAACCTAAAGTTACTTTGATTAATTATTATTTATCCATATTTACCTTATTTGTACAAAATTGAAAGAAAATTCAAAAGGGAGGAAGTCAGAAGGCACTACCAAAACCTCCCCTTCATTTTTTCGTACTTCTTTATTATTATTCATAAATTATTATTAACTAAAATTGCCTTGTTTACTAAGGTTGAAAAAAAATGGGAAAAAATTATCACTGCCATACCTCGTTGAATGCACATACTTTTTAACGATTGGTTCAAACGAAGCAATACTTTAAAAAAACTTTATTATACTTCAATGAACATTTCTTCCACTAGAAGTTATTGGGACTTTACTAGAATAACTCCCTCGATAACTGAAGCTACTGCAAATGGTCTAGCACTACGAGTATTTTAACACCGCTTACCGAAAAAAAGAATAACTTTTTTCTATAGCAAAAAGGATACATTTTAAATAGCACATCAACTTCAGAATATTTTGAAGGATACCTACTCTAATTTTCATCTAAAAATAGTAAAATCCAGGGTGTCTAGCGGACCGGGAAACCGGGAGAAACCGGGAAAAACCCAGGAATTATATTGGACCATGAAAAAACCGGGAAAACCCCGGGAATTTTGTTTAGGACCGGGAATTTCTTGTATTTGATCGAAAAATCGACTTTTTTCTACTTTAACTTCTTTTTATTCCATTTCCACTTTATCTACAGTCGCAAGGTTCCTTCCTATATGCTTATCCTAAGTACCGATTTATGTAATTTTTTACATTCTCATCCTAATGAGAAGGTATTGGTTTTCATCAAATCTCCACGTTTTGAGACCCACGAAGTCAGAAAAAACGATTTTTACGAAGGTGTCTGTCTGTAGTCTGTAATCTGTAGTCTGTCTGTATTCTGTAGTCTGTCTGCAGTCTGTAGGCACGATATATATACCATTAAACCATTTCCCTTTCAGGGTAGGCGTGACACACTACCCGATTCGGGTAGTGTTTCTAGGTTTTTCTTGTAGTTATAAATAACTACAAGTGTGGGCTCACCACGCCCACGATGTGCCAACAGCACTCATGTCAGTATTCTTGAATGGTCACCCATCCAAGTACTAACCGCGTCCAACGCTGCTTAACTTCAGTGATCTGACGTGAACTGGGTTTTTCAGCGTGGTATGGCCGTTGATAACTTTCGAAAAAATGATCAGATTGGATTGAGCTTTGGCACACTTTTTTAAGACATAAAAGAAAAAGACAAGTTCGTTAGCCAGCTATTTTGGATCAAAATTCAAAAAGTTAGAGCATTTTCAAATTTGTTGAGACCATTTTTTTTAAGAGTTGGAAATTCTATGTACCTACAAGATTATCATAACAACTTTTTGAGTTTTCTTGAAAAATCGTAAATTCAAATTTTGACCCCACAAAAAATAATGAAAAATCAACAATAATTCGATTTTGCGGTCAAACTATGCAAGATACAAAAAAAATGAATCAACAAAAATTGTGCAGCTAAAAAAGATCTACAAATTTGTGATTAATCATTTTTTTATGGGACGCGTGGTTTTGGTTTTAATCGTGAAAAATGACGTTACCAAATAAACAAAATTTTTACATTCTCATTCTTATGAGAAGGTATTGGTTTTATGTGAAATTTGACTTTGTCGTTTTTCATTAAATCTCCACGTTTTGAGACCCCCTAAGTCAGAAAACACGACATTTAAGAATCTGTCAGTTTGTAGTCTGTATGTAGTGTGTAGTCGGTCTGTCTGTAGGCACGATCACTTTCGAAAAAATGATCAGATTGGATTGAGCTTTGGCACACTTTTTTAAGACGTAAAAGAAAAGGACAAGTTCTTTAGCCAGCTTTTTTGGATAAAAATGCAAAAAGTTATAGCATTTTTAAAATTTTTGAGACGATTTTTTTCAAGATTTGAAAATTCTATCTACGGCCATTCGTAGTGCTCGGAAATTCGAACAATTTATCCTCACGAAAAAAGACACAAGCCACGAAAAAAATAAATAGACAAAAGTTGTTCACCGAAAAAGAGCTACAAATTTGTTATTAATCATTTTTTGTTACGACGCGCATTTTTTGTTTAATCGTGAAAAATAAAATTACAAATAAACAAATTAAATTTTTTGACAAAAAGACTCAAGGTACAATAAAATGTTTGATAACAAAATTGTTTTCAAATTAGCTCTGAGAAATTGCTTTTAACCTCTTTTTCTCACGAGACTCGTGATGAGACTGTGTTCGTTAAAACGGAAGGAGCTTTAACAAAAGAGAATTCAGAATTATTAAATTTCAGTTTTTGATGGTTTGACCTATAATTTCAAAAGTCCTATGCGAAAATGTGGGGGACGTACAATGATCGAGCGCGAAGCGCGAGATCTAACAGGTGCGCGCCCTAGGCGCGCTCAAACTTGGGAGCAGCGCGCACAGCGAGACGAGAGAGTGCTCGCGCAGCGGGCAGATTTTTTCTATGTATATTATGTTAAAATTCCTATTTCTATGTATGCGTTGACTTTTAAAAATCACAAAAAGACATCTAAAACTTGGTCGGGGGAAAAATATTTGACCGGAAAAAATCGGGAAAAAACCGGGAAAACCCCGGGAATTTCAAATTGCCTGATCACTAGACACCCTGAACAGTTTTTAAGAAATTTAAAAAGATTCCAAAGTATTACAAGAGGTTTAATAGATTTCAAATGATTTTTAAAGATTTTAAGAGTTTGAAAAAGTTACCTGGTACAATTACAGAGAGAATCTCAATTTTTCAAGGGATTTTACAAGATTTTAAGGAGGCTCAAGAAGTTTATTCAAATTTTAAAAGATTTTACGGGATTTCTAGAGAATATAAAGATTTTTGTCAAATCTTTAGGGATTTTAAGGGATTTGGAAATATTTTAAAAGAAGTCACGGAATTTTTTAGGATTTTAGGAAATACCAAATTATTTTTGCGAATTTCGAAGGATGTCAAGGAATTTTCAAGGGAATTCGAAGATTTAAAGGGATGCCATTAGATTTTACAGGATTGTAAGTAATCTTAATAGTTTTTGAGAAATTTTAAAAGATTCCAAAGTACTACAAGAGCACAGTAAAAAAAAATGTTCAAAATTATACCAAAATCAATATCATTTTGATATGCAACAAAAATGATACCGAAATCAAGATCATTTTGATCGGCCGGAATAAATGATCGACTTTTGAGATCATAATGATTTTGATGCGGGATCAGGTATCAAAGCAAACCAAGATGGCTGACGTTTTTAGAGTACTTTAGCTCATATGCGAGCTTTTTATGGTTTCTGATCGTGCAGTGTACTTGAAAAGTTAAAAAATTAACGAAATCTGATATTAGAAAATATCATCTGTTAAGTGTAGTTGTCACTTGCGTGTGGTTAGATAACATTTTTAGGTTATGTCGTTATGACATCGGCGCCAAAAATTGGCGGCCATTTTGTTTAGTCTGACAAATGACCCAAAAAAGATGATCAAGATGATCCGAATAGACAGATCATTATGATCTCGAGAATCAAATGATCGTTGGTGTAAAATGCTCTGCAACAAAATTGATCCTTTTTATTACTGTGAGGGTTCACAGATTTTAAATGATTTTTAAAGTTTTTAAGAGTTTGAAAAAGTTACCCGGTACAATTACAGAGAGAATCTCAATTTTTTCAATGGATTTTACAAGATTCTAAGGAGCCTCAAGAAGTTCAATCAAATTTCAAGAGATTTTACGGGATTTCAAGATAATATAAAGGATTTCATCAGATCTTTAGGGATTTTGAAATATTTTAAGAGAAGCCACGCAATTTCGTAGGATTTTAAGAAATATCGAATTATTTTTGCGAAGTTTGAAGGATGTCAGGCAATTTTCATCGGATTTTGAATATTTGAAGG
>CAKNYM010005654.1:0-10232 GCA_932195095.1 Andricus curvator | reverse complement strand
AAGACAAATCAGACAAATCAAATTTTGAATTCGAAATGATAATTTTTTGAGCTAGAAAAGGGAAGGGAAAAGTTCTGTCGCACCCTAACCCTTTGCCAGCTTTATGATTCTTTTAAAAAAATTGTCAGAATTATTCTATTTGAAAATTTATGATCAAAAAATCTGTTCTATTCATGCGTCGTCAACTTTGAATTATGTCCATGAAAAAAGTTTTTCTGTTAGAAGCAGATGATTCATATACTATAAATGAGCATAACGTCCTTAATCTTCAATAAAGTGTATTAATATTATAGATCAATCGATTTTCCTCGAATCAAGGAATCTTTTCCGTTCTTGCATCAATTGTAAATTATGTTAGTGAAAAAAGTTTTACTATAAAAAACTGTGTTTTCAAATATTATGCATAACCATAGCTTCCTTACTCTTCAATAAAATGTATCAATGCTATCGATCAATCGATTCGTCTTGAATCAACACAACTTTTCTATTCTCGCATCAACTTTAAATTATGAGAATTAGAACATTTTTAATATAAAAATCGATTTTAAAAATATATAAATTACCATAACTACCCTAATCTCCAATAAAATTTATTAATATTGTAGGTCAGTCGATTCGTCTCGAACCAAGGAATCTTTTATATTTTTGCATCAACTTTGAATTATATTGAAGAAAAAAATTTTACTATGAAAAACCGCATTTTCAAATATTATGCATTAGCATAGCTTCCTTACTCTTTAATAAAATGTAATAATATTATAGGTCAATCGATTCGTCTCGAATCGACACATATTTTCTGTTCTTGCATCAACTTGGAATTATGCTAATGAAAAAAGTTTTACTATATAAAACCGATTTTCCAAATATATAAATTACCATAACTTTCCTACGCTTTAATAAAATATATTGATAGTATAGGTCAATCGATTCATCTCGAACCAAGGAATCTTGTATATCCTTGCATCAACTTTGAATTATGTCAATGAAAAAAGTTTTACAATAAAAACCGATTTTTAAAATATACAAATTACCATAACTTCCCTACGCTTTAATAAAATATATTGATAGTATAGGTCAATCGATTCGTCTCGAACCAAGGAATCTTTTATATCCTTGCATCAACTTTGAATTATGTCAATGAAAAAAGTTTTACTATAAAAAACCGATTTTTCAAATATTATTAAGTGCTCAGAAAAAATGCAACAAATATTTTTAGAAATCCTTCGGTCAGTTTCAAGATAATAATCGGGAAAATAAGCCCTCCAAATTTCATAAATTTATCTGCGACCGTTTTCAAGTTATCGTGTTTACAAAAAAGCGTGACATCCACACATCCCCACACACACACGCATCCACACACACACACATATCCGGACAATTGCTTAGAACATTGTATTAGACATTTTTAAATTGGGGAAGGTTCAATTAAGTGAATTAAAAAATTTGGAAAATGTTACCATTACAAAGCTTCCTCTATGAGGAAGCAATAATGACAACAGGGGAATTAAGAATTTCATTTTTTATAGGTTGCTTTGTCAGTAAAAAAAATTACTTCTTAGACGGAGCGAAATGATTTTTTTTCTTTTAACTGACTTCTTATCTTCAGTAACGATTATAAGTACCTGCTGATTTAATCTACACAAAGAAAAACTTCGACGATTAAGAGACACTAAAAACTATTACGCCTTTATATATTATGGAATTACAAACCTGTGCTTCACTTCCGCAATAAATATTAGATATTCTCAGAAAACGAAGATTTTTTTTTCCTGTCAGAATTCATGACGTCGATGGTTGTATAAATATTACACAAAAGGGTTTTAAGCATGAATGAAAGTTTTAAGTCGTAAATTTGAAAAATCATACATTCAAGATAAAATAAGGTAGGGGAGCGTGGTCCGGATAATTTTTAAAGTCGTAATTAAGCTCAAATTTCACGTTCTTTATGAGGTTACATAAGTGCTTCAATGTAAAGGCTGTACGTCAATATAAATGATATACACTATGCATCTAATTCTACTTGATGTAAATGTAACACAAAGCATTGTATACACTAGTTGCTTGTCAAAATTTAATGTTTGTCTAATATATTAAATTGATATAATTTTTAAAGTCTTCTTTTCACTGTGGGTTAATAATTATATTTTTTTCACAGTATGTAAAAAGTTAGTTTTTATCGAGTTGCAAGAAAAAATGGTCAGAAAAGTCAATTTATGTAAAAATCTTATAAAACAATGAATTGAGTACTCAGGTTATGTTTCCTGAGTGATAAAAAACTGAAGTTTCATGCTACCATACCCTTCAAGTATTAGAAATTAGAAACCCATTGACTATATTTTGGTAAAACTACATTATCAAAAGCTGAATTACTGTGGTTTGCTATGGAAATCGCAAATAGTTTAAAACTCGAATTAAGTCAGTTACTATTTGTCCACAGACCAGACCATGTTCTAGTTGTATAGCTCGCCACTTATTTGTTTTGAAGTTTTTGAAAATACCAAAGTTAATATTTTGGAATTCTATAAATACTGCAATACGCGTAAGAAATGCTTCAAAGTAACTTAAATGTTTATCAATTTAAAGAAGGAATGTATTCAAAATCTTTAATCTTCAGATTTCGCGGCAATTATGTTTCCTTTTTGATTTTAACGTTATAAACCGCACTCCACATGGAATTTCAGGTAGAAATGTACGTAGATTTATACGTGCAAAAATTTACGTATAGTACTTAAAACTCAAAAATGATATCCATTTTTGGCTATCTCTTACAGTTGAAAGATATTTGTAATGAAAAATAATATTTTCACCTGGGGGTGGCTCCGTGACCCACAGCGCAGCGTTCGGGCTGAAGTAGACATGACTTCCATTTTTTTATCAGAAAGCTGTTAGCGCTCAAGATAAACGACTGAAATCATTTTCCTATTATAATCATTAATTACCTTAATGTACGATGTTCAACCTTTAATTTGAACTCTGCTAAACATTTCTAGAACGTCAGGTTCGTACCCTATGTTGTTTCAAAAAAAAGCCACAAAGGCTAATTAAAAAATCTGCCTGCTGCGTGGGCACATTCTCATCGCGCGCTGGGCGCGCGGTTCGCAAGTTTGATCGCGCCTAAGGCGCGCGACTGTTGGATTCGTTTTTTTTTTTTTAAATTTAATTTTTTAATTTTTTATGTTATTTTTCACGATTAAAACAAAAACTACGCATCCTTTCAAAAAATGATATGTAACGAATATATAGCTCTTTTTGGGCAAACAACTTTTGTGTGATGGTTTTTTCGTAGCTTGTGTCGTTTGTACAGAAACTTAATTTTTTTATTTTTAATGTTGTTTTTTACGAATAAAATAAAAACTGCGCGTCCTATCAGAAAGTGATCAATAATAAATTTGTACATATTTTTGAGTGCACCAGTTTTGTCAAATCATTCGTCGTATCTTGCATAGTTTGACCACAAAATGGAATTTTTGATTTTTCATTATTTGTTGTGCGGTCCAAATTTGGATTTTAGCTTTTCGGACAAAATTTAAAAAGTTTTAATAATCTTGCCGTGATTTCAAAAAGGAAAATTTTTCTTTTCTTGACATTTTTCAATATCATGCGTTATTTGGCTTGAAATTTTCATTTTCGTTTCGTCTAAAAAATGTTGAAAATGCTCTCACTTTTTGAATTTGTATCCAAAATGGCTGGTGAACGAACTTGACCTTCAATTTAGGACACAAAAAGAGTATACCAAAGGCTAATCCAATCTGTCAATTAATTCGAAAGTTATCGTGCTAACAGTCTAAAAATCTCTTGAAATATTTCGCAAGCCTACAAAATTCTTTGGAATACCTTGTAATTTTTAAAATCTTTTGAAATCCTTTAGAATCACTGGAAATTTCTCGAAATCTTTGGGACGCCTAAAAATTCATTTAAAAAATATAAATCCGTTGAATAGAAATTAAATTGAACTTTCTCATTTAAGTTCTATAAAAAACAGTGTAAATACCTAGAAATATTTTTAATTCCTTGAAATCTCTAGAGCTTTAATAAAATCCTTTCAACCTTGTGAAATTTCTTTAAATACCTTCAGATCCCTTGAAATCTGTGGAATCTCTAAGAATTCCTTGAAATTCAATTAATTTCCATTTATTTTCCAAAGTTTTCTAGAAAATCCTTGAAAACTTTGGAAATCCTATAAAATTCTTTAAATTCCCTAAAATTTTGTATGTCTATTGCAATCCTTTAGAATCCCTTAAAATACTCTAAAATTGTTGCAAGACGTAAAAATCCCTTTTATAAAGTATAAAATATAAATAATTTGCAAACAATTTGAAGAAAATCCTGGTTTTCGTTTCTTCACAACTTTATAAAATAGAATGTAATTTTAAAAAGTGTCATCATTAAAAAAATTATGAAAAGTATCTCAATAATTTCTAAAAATATTGAAAACCCTTATAAAAATTAATCGTGAAAACTTCTAGATGTTGACTGCCATTTCACAAGCAAAAAAAACATTTACGAAAAAACTATAGAAGCTACAGGAGAACCAAACGTCCCCGGTGTAGGTAAAACTGTTGATTTCGAAAAAATGTTGCTTGACAACTTATTTATTCAGTTTTGCATAATTAAATATTCAAAAATCTTTTTGTCACTAATTTCGTTTCTGAAATTACATGTTGAAAATTCGGGAGTTATCCGCATTATTATTTAGAATGTTTTTCAATATTTAAAAAGAAAATTATTTAAATTATTTTTTATTGTTTCAGTTTTTCAATCATGACGTTTTTATAAAACATTTGTTTATTTATATAATTGTAAATAACACACAAACGGAGAACTTTTGCATATTTTTAAATTTTTCATTTATTTCTTATTTCAACTGGTGTCAGTTTTTAATGATTAGATATATGTATTTATTTATATAATTCTGAAGAACACAAAAACTTTCTAGTTTCTAAAGCAAACGATTGTTTTCTTTTAAAATATATTGTTTTGTTTGCATAATTTTATTTTAGAGAATACATAAAACCTGGAGGTTTGAAATTTTTTTTTAGTTAAGGTTGCTGGACACGGGCACTAAAAAAATGCAAAAACTGTGGAATGACACTAATGCCTACATTAAAAATTACTTTTCGTTTTTCGCGGATGAATTGACATGTATTTTTCAATATAAAGTTGAAATTGGAAACTGCGAATACATTGGTGCAACTGCGACATTCGAAGAGAAAGAGAGAAAGTACAAAAAATTTCTGAACAAACTGTATATTCGTGCGACACGAATCAGCAAGCTGAAACGTTTTGAGGTCCGTTTTAAGCTCCGATCGGTTTTGACAGGGATTGGAATCTTATTATTTTCGAGTATTGTACTCTTTCGGATTAAATTTTACGAAAAAATAGGTCAAACTATAACAGGGTGGTCAGCGATTCTTAGGAACAAAGTGTAAGGTCTTTTCCAGGTTTTCAAGGTCAAAAAATCAAGTTTTTCCAGGTCTCTTTTTTTACATTAAATAATGAAATTACCAGTTGTTATGCATGTGAAAAATGAGAAATTTAATTTTTTATTGGTCAACGATTTCCAAAGAAAGCAGAACCATATATAAACAAATTTACTAATTTTTTGCCAACGTAAGTCGTCTTTGTGAAATCTTTGGAAACATTTTAACATCTTTGTAAAAGTCTTTGAAGTTCTTGAAATCTTTATAAATTCATTGAAATCTTTGGAAGTATTTAAAATCTTTGTGAAATCTTGAAATTTCTTTGAATTCTTTGAGAAATCTTTTGGAATATTTTAATATTTTGGTGAAATTTTTGAAATCCTTGAATTATGTATGAAATTTTTTGAAATCTTTATGAAATCTATGAAATGTTTTTGAAATATTTCTTCAATTTTTGAAATGTTTTGAAAAAAATAAAATCTGCATTTCCCTTGTTGAAATCTTTGAAATTCTTGAAATCTTTTGAAATCCTTATGCATTCTTTGAAATATTTCTGAAATCTTTTGTATTTGTTCCAAATCACTGCAATATTTTAAAACTTTCTAAAACATTTGAAATAATTTGAAAACGTTTAAAATTTTTGAAATGTTTTTAAATCTTCTAAAAAATTTTGAAATCATTTAAAATCTTTGAAATTTCTCAAATCTTTTGAAATCATTATGGCATTTTTCAAAAATCTTTCGTATTTGTTTGAATTCACAAAATCTTTATGAAATCTTAAAAAAAAATTGAAATCGTTTAAAGTCATTCAAATGTTTAGAAATCTTCAAAATCTGGTGTACTGCACCCTTGTTGAAATCTTATAAATTCTGGAAATCTTTTGAAATCCTCATAAATTCCTTGAAACTTTTATGAAATCTTCGAAATTTTTGTGCAATTTTTTTAATCTAATGTACACGCCTTTTTTAATCTTCAAAATCCTTGAAATCTTTTATATACGTTGAAATCACTGAATTATTTGAAATCTTTGTGAAACCTTCTAAAATGTTTTGGAACCTTTCGAAATGTTTTGAAATCTTTGAAATCTAGTATACTGTATCCTTTTTCAAATAATTGCAATCCTTTAAATCTTTTAAAATCTTTAAAAATATTGTCTTACCTTTTGAAATCTAGTATACACTCAAAAACCGAGTGTCAACCTCTCGAAAAATCCGTTGTATGGCCATAACTCATTCTAATTCTGAAATTGAATTAACATTGAAAGTTTAAACTGATAATTTTTATAATCTGTAAGTTAAATATCATAAAAAATGTATATTGTAAAATTCTATATTAGCGGAGAAGAAATTAAACACACATAGAATTATTCGCAACATTAAAATATATTCATTGCAATCTATAAAATAATTGGTACAGTCTACAAAAAATGCCTTGAAATCTCTTTATTTATTCTGTAGTCAACAAAAGATAAATTATAACTCGATAAATAAAAAACTTTCCAGTTGAAAGATTTCTTCTAAACGAGATGATTCTTTCATAATTGACTAAAAGATGTAAATTACTCTTCGAATTTCAATAAAATAACTGTTTTAGAAGTAAAACAAAATTCAGATACAATCTTCTCGTCAAAAATTCCAGGAGATTTCCAGGTTTTCATGGTTGAAAAAAAAATTGAAGGAGAATTCCAGGTTTTCAAGGTCGCCGGACACCCTGTATAAAATCACGTTTGCTCCAGTTCTCCTCCATGTTTATATTAATCAAAACATTATAATTTTATGAGTGCAACAGTCACTGAAGTTTATATTTTTTATATTCTGCAGCAAATGAAATAAGCCCAGAGGTATTATTACAATTGAAGGAAATGATTTAAAGGAATTGCTGCCAAAACTTGGACCTAGAATGAAATTTGTACAAAGTAGAAGGGAATTTATAAATGAATGTGGATTACTGGACGACAAGGTACAGAATAGAACCTGATAAAATCTTTCAATTAATCATTATTTTAATTCTCTTATGTTTTCATAAAGAACTTTTTGAATTTAAGAAAAATATATGAATGTGTGCTTATAATGTCCCTTATTGTAACGTCTTTATTTCTTTATTTGTAGAATTCAGACAAAAGTAAAGAAGACTTTTTATGCGAAGAAGAAAATTCCATGTTACTTGACAGCAATACACCAAACGAAACGACATCCAAGCCATCCAATTTTGGTAATTCCATGTTATTTGTCAGCAATAAAGCAAACGGAACGACATCCAAGCCACCCACTTTCCACGAGGGCAACACAGACGATTTTGTGGGAAGGGTTTCAAAGAAACTGTTGAACCAACCAGGGACGGGAAAAAACTTATTGAAAAAAAAGATGCTACGAAAGAACGACATACAAAAATTAGTCCTTCATATTGCTGAGCATCGGATTGCTACAGACAATAAGGGCTATAGAGATGTTTTTGATTGTTGGAGTTCTGAAATAGGTGTCCTTTTTACGCACGAGCGGCCTAAACAATATTACTTGGCTGCAAAACCTCCGATTAGGAAAAATCCTAGTGGATCATTATATAATAAGTTCCACAATCTGAAAAAAGATATTAATAACGAATCTTCAACTGATAAAGAAAAGGAACCAGAAATAGAAAATGGTAATAGGGAAGAAAAAAATATAGAAGCTTTGAATACGTTACACATGATCATACCCGAACACACAGATTTAATCAACCTCTTGAAATCGACGATTGAATCGCGAGACAAAGGGTCATCTATTGAACAGTATTACAACAATTATCCTGTTTTGAAAGAATCAATCGGAGCTCAATTGGTAAATACATATGATGTAGCGAATACATACATGTAGTTTATATTCTTTGCTCAAATGTTTTTTAAAAATAATTTAAAAAAATATTTACTTCTATTTTTCAGGTGGAACTGGACTTTGACCTGACCCAAAGTGATGCACATTTTTTCGTCAGCGTTTGGCCTGAAATTGCCAAGAGGATCGTGTTTTATGCCATTGAGAAGGACTTGTGCTTGAATCTATTACACAACTCGGGAGGTACAATATATTCCAGCAATTGAAAATGAAAAACACCTTAATAAAACGTGGAATAAGTGTTTTAACTCTATTCCTAGGTATTATTTTTGATTACAGGTTTCGCAGAGGAAGATTTGGCTCTGGCAATTTTACCTAATCTTTTTACACCAACACAAGTGTCCACTTCAATAAAGAACATAGTGAAACAAGGAAAAGCAAAGGATAAACATGGAAAAGAAAAGCAAAAGTGCTGGAAGCCTTCCACATCAGAAATGGCTTCAGCCTTTATTCTTCAAATTCCAGTATGTATGTCTATATTTAATTTTTTTAGACTTACTGATTTTTTATTTTATAATGTTGTGCATATTTCACGGCTTAGCTTTGACAAATACAAAAGTTCAAGTATAAATTTTTTATTTCATAATTTTAAATATAGTATTGCAAAAGCATGAAGATCGGGGATTTTAAATTTATTGTAGTACCGACGTTAAAGAATTCTTAAGTCCTGACCAAACCTTCGAGGGATGCCCGAAACACAGCATTTATTCAAAATCCTTTCTTTTACCTCAGACGATCAATGAGCTTGAAAAGTCATTGAGTAAGCGAATGGAGAATCTGCGGTCATTCAAGTTGACGTTACAACCCTTCGTGCTATTAATTGGGAATCTGAGAGACTACATAGCCTATGTGTGCGTCAATGGCTACAAATATCGCATGATCAACTTGATGGGAGCTGTTAAACTCTACTTCAAATCTTTCTACGCGCTCAACGCCGAATATCCAGATGACTGTGAAGTGGTGTGGTACTTCTTACAGAAATACGTGTTCAACGCGGAGGGCCATACTAAGTATCCAGAAGCGACGACTTTGTAGGTAGACTTGCAGGCCATTTCATTACAAGTATCAGATGATTTAGAGCAGGTAGAATCTTCCGAACAATAAAGTTGAAAACATCGTAGCTAAGCTGATAGCTGGAACTTTTTTTATTTCAAAAAATATACTTCTAAAAATTGTAGAAACATAAAGAGAACGCTTCCTAAAAGACAACTGTTTATATTATTATTTCTAAAATGTTTGTTTAGTGTAGCATATGTTCAAAATCTTTTTCAACAAAGAAAATCCAAATGCACTTAAAATACATGCATAATAACACATCTATTTCCAAATATCGTTGTTCAGTAGAATCATTTGGCCGGTTTTATTCGAATAATAATTAATTGCAAAAACATGTATTAACTTATCAAAACTCTATACGTACACTTGAAGCAGGTGATCAAAATAACTTTTTGCGTCCGAATAATGATCTACTGAAAAAAGATGAGTCACGTCATAATCGTGATATCGAAATCAATAGTACCGAAATGTCTAAAAAAAAAATCCTTGACGAATCAGTTTTATTTACAAATGCCTTAGAAGTGATTTCCGTTTTATATTCTGATCAAACAGTAGCCATAAAACAAGTTCAGATTGTAGTATCTGCTATTATCGGGTTTCTCAAAAGTACCTACTTTAAGGATCTAAAGAAAGCAATATTGAAATCCGAAACTGACAACGACAAAGAAATAATCATCACCAAATTTCAAAAAATTCAAAACGCTATGGATTCAGTGGACACTGAATATAAAAGGTTTAAAGTTTTGTAGGAGATGTGTTATTTAATTAAGCCAGAAAAATTGTTTTTCGATACAATCGACGATAAGGATAAGTTTGGTGAACTTACTGATGGAATTAAATGTTAAAATTATACCATGGGAAAAGTACTAAAAGTATTTTTTGAGTTGCC
>CAKNYM010005650.1:0-11528 GCA_932195095.1 Andricus curvator | reverse complement strand
ACAGCAAAATGGCTTTTTTGATTTTTCATTAATTTTTTGTGCGATCAAAATTTGAATTTTTTATTTTTCGAAAAATTCAAAAAGTTGTTATGAAAATATTATATGGGGTGTTCAGGAATCAACGTTTTTCTCCTCTTGACTTTTTTCATATCGTGCGTTTTTCGGCTTAAAATGTTCATTTTCGTTTGTTTTTTGGAATTTTGAAAATGCTATAACCCCGAGGAAAAATTCTTCGACTTGGTTTTGACTTCAATTGCCCCCAATCAAGACATGCTGAAGTCGAAAAGTTCGACTCCAGCATGTCTCCTTATTGAGACGGAGCCAGACTTCAATTTATGTCTTGGAGACAAGTTGCTACGTCTTGAAGACATATATTTATATCTTGAGTCGAATTTTTATGACTTCAAGTCGAGCGGTTTATAACTTCGAGTATATACCTGCCCTGAAAAAAGGGTCATTCTGACTGTTATAAAAGCTAATCTTTGTTAATAATTAAACAATTTTGTATATTTTTACACAATATATATATATTGAATCAATTAATTTATAGATTTTCATTTCTATTATACTTGTTTGACGACGATACCGAAAATTTTGTTGGTTTTTACGTAGTTCTAACGGCTTAGGAGATCCTTATAGAAAATTACAATTTAAATTTTTTTGAGGAAAATTTTTCAGGGTTATACTTGTTCAGACCCACAGATTCTGAAATCTTAAATTAAAAATAACTAATTTAATATTTACAAAATTTTCATTCATTAATTTTAATCCTTCGCATCTGTTAACAGTCTCATTCGAGGTCTCATTTCTAAGTCGAAAAGGTTCGTCTTGAGACAAGTTACGCCAACTTGAAATCACCATGCTGAAACCATAAAAGTGAGACATTGTCTTATGTCTCATCTCAGTTTTGAGACGCAGCCAGACATCGATGTCTTGGAGACGAACTCAAGTCGAAGCATTTTTACTCGGGACTCCAGTATTTTTTTTTTATCACGAAAAGTCATAAGAATATTTTGTTCGACATTTTGCGTACTACTAATAACCGTACATAGAATTTTCAAATCTTCCAAAAAAGTGGTCTCAAAAATTTTCAAAATGTGCTCACTTTTTGGATTTTCATCCAAAATAGCTGGTTAACGAACTCGTTCTCTATATTTCGGCCATAAAAAAGTGTGCCAAAGCTCAATCAAATCTGATCATTTTTTCGAAAGTTATCGTGGCTACAGACAGACAGACAGACAGACTACAGACAGACAGACACCTTCGTAAAAATCGTTTTTTCTAGCTCAGGGGGTCTCAAAACGTGGAGATTTGATGAAAACCGACTATGTCAAATTTTACATAAAACCAATACCTTCTCATTAGAATGAGAATGTAAAAAATTCAATGTAGTTTTTCATGAATAAAAGAAAAACTATGCATCCTATCAAATATGATAAATAACAAATTTGTAGCTCTTTCATGATTGGAAAACTTTTGTTTCATTATTTCTTTTCGGAGCTTGTGTCGTTTGTCCAAAAATTAAATTTTTGTTTATTTTCAATGTTATTTTTTTACGATTAAAATAAAAACTACGCGTTCTATCAAAAAATGAATCATAAAAAATTTGTAGATCTTTTTTGGATGAACAATTTTTGTCTATTAATTTCTTTCTTATTTTGTGTCCAAAGTTTTTAATATTAGTTAAAATCCAATGATTTTGATTCATGGTACCGAATTCCGGTATAAAGCGCCAACAAAACCAAAAATTATAGAAAAATTGCGAATTTAATGATTCAAAATTATAACCAAGGCAAGGCAAGGCAAGGCAGGGCAGGGCAAAACATAATCAGCATCTGCCAATTCACGAAGAAACTTGAGCTCAATATTCAACTTTATATCGATCGTTTTCCAAATTTTAACTTTTATGGACTAGTTGAAAAAAAGTTAAATTGGAAAAAATCGTACGTTCCAAATATATTACTTGCAAGTCGGTGATTGCAGAATTATTTATCTTTAACTGTTTAATTTACCGTGGTCCTTTGTGTTCCGTTGCGCATTTTGTTATCTGGGTTTTGTAAATATTTTTTTATTCATAATGATTTTTGATCAAAAATGGCAATTTTAAAAGAAAAATACTAACATGACAAAACAAAAAATTGCTTGAGATTGTAAATCTGCTTTTAAACCTACTTTGGTTCTTTAATATAACCGATTTACATAACCTAAAATTGTTTCAAATTTGTAAATATTCTTTGAAATCTTTGAAGGTTTTCTGTAAACAACGTGAGCGTAACCCAACTTTTTTCACAAACTTTGTATTTTCTTTAAAATGTAATTATTTTTGTTTAAAATAATGGATTTCCGGTGTAAAATGCTAATATAACCTACAATTGTTGAAAATTGTGCAAACAACATACAAGCGTTAGCAAAAAAAAAAATTGAAAAATTCAAATTTCGGGGGGGATGACACGAAGTTTTGATTTGCACCTAGCTGGGCAACCAAAAGGGTACAAACGAAAATATTAAATGTAAAAACAGTAAAAACGACGCACAAACGTTAGCAAAAAGAAAAATTGAAAAATTTAAATTTCGGGGGGATGACAACATTTTGATTTGCGCCTAGCTGGGCAAGCAAGTGGGTTAAAACGAAAACATTAAATGTACAAACAGTGCAAACAACGTACAAACGTTAGCAGAAAGAAAAATTTAAAAATTCAACTTTTGGGGGATGACACGAAATTTTTATTTTCCCTTAGCTGGGCAAACAAGAGGGTACAAACGGAAATTTTAAATGTACAAGAAGTACAAACGACGTGCAAACGTGAGCAAAAAGAAAAAATCAAATTTCGGGAGGGATGACACGAAGTTTTGATTTGCCCCTAGCTGTGCAACCAAGAGAATAGGAACAAAAATATTGGATTCAAGAACAGTACAAACGACGTACAAACGTCGGCTTTTTGCCGATGAATTAAAAATTCAAATTTCGGGGGGATGACACAAAATTTTCATTTTTCCCTAGCTGGGCAAACACGAGGGTACAAACAAAAATATTGGATGTACAAACAGTACAAACGACGTACAAACGTGAGCAAGAAGAAAAATTGAATAATTCAAATTTTGGGGGGATGACACGAAATTTTGATTTTCTTCTAGCTAGGCAACCAAGAGGGTAGAAACTCAAATATTGGATTTAGAAACAGTGCAAACGACGTACAAACTTATGCAAAAAGAAAATTTGCAAAAATTTAATTTCGGGGGGATACGTAAACTTAGCCCCGGAAATCAATTTTGCCCCTAATTTTGTAACCAGGAGGGTACAAACGATAATATTGGATGTATGTACAAACAGTACAAACGACGTACAAACGTAAGCATGAAGAAAAACTGAAAAATACAAATTTCGGGTGGATGACACGAAACTTTGATTTGCCCCTAGCTGGGCAAGCAAAAGGGTACAAACCGCCAACTTGACGGAGGTAGAATATTGGACTTTCTATCCAATTCAGGAGTGGATCTAAAATTAAGGAGAAGCATTTCAATGTAGTGAGATTTATCTCTCTCCTTTCTTTTAGTATGTTTTACGTGATCCTTTGCTTGCAACATTTCTTCCACTTCATCTGCTTCTTCTTGTTCTTCCTCTCCTTGCAGAATCTGAAACCAAACATATTTTGCATTAGAATGATTCGAGATAAAAGTTGAGATAATTCAATTTATGTGTTTAGAACAAAAATATGTGGAAAAAGTCGTACATCCTGTGATTTAATTTCAGTAGTGATGTTTGATTTTTCCTGTTCCTTTGGATAAAGCTTTAGCCATATTTGTTTCAGCTTATTTCGTGCTCGCATCTCTTTACTTTGATTCTCTTCTTCATCATCATGTCGATGTAAGACGTAGAGGGTACTTCGGGCCCGGATAGGAGTATTGTGCTTCTCTGAATTCCATTGCATTTTAAAGAGCGGGAGCAAACAGCGTTTCAACCTTCTTGGTCTCCAATTTGCATTTCCGTTAGGCACCAAAGAAATAACCAGGTAGGAGTTGTTCTTTTTGTAGCAACAGAACTGTTATTCTAGAGAGCCCTATGACAGCCAAACACTGTTCATTCCGCTCTCATTCAGCTTCCGACAGATGAAGTTTTTCATTGATAGAAGAAAAATCGAAACAAAATGGATTAACAGCCATCAATGATTGAAGCGTAATATCAGTTGTACACAATCGCGTAGGCATATCGAGAACTGGTTTCTTATAACCACAGCTGATCAAAATCTTTACAATTGTCTCCGTTCGAAGTGCCTTTACGACTGTCCGTGCCTAAACAAGTAACAAAAATTGGTAATGAATCTCATTATTTATATTGTGTACAAATTTTTGTCGTACGTGTTCAATATATTTTTTTTTTCGGTTCCTGTACGTTATCAATGGTTTTCACCAGCTTCTTCTTTGAAACGTCTGTTACACATAGCCAAAGTGTGTAAGCCCCATATTGAACGCAAATAAGAAAGATGTTCTGTCCATCAAAATCAATAGCAGACTCTGGATGCTCTACGAATTCGTGTAGGCACTTGCTTACATGGACATTGATTTCTTGATCTTCATTAGAATTCGATTTTCCTCTGCTGCTTTCATTCTTTTCTTGCTCTTCTTGAAGCAGACTAATCATTTTGTTCATATTTGCCCCACTATCTATCGTACACGTGTATATTTCATCAACACGAATTCCAAACTTCTCAAGAATTTTTCGGATGAGGTATCGCAAGTAATCCGACGTGTGCCGATCCTCAAGAACATTTACAGCTAATGTTCTCAATTAAAATTTCTCATCTTTGATGAACTGAATGTTCACACCGAGAACGAATCTGCTGTGTCTTGATGCAACGTCACATTTCACGCTAATAAGTTCCACCTTGAATTGTAGGATTATTTTTAAATTATTTATTGTATAAAATGCATCATTAAATTTAAATTTCGAAAATTATCAATACATGCAAGCTAAGTTTAACATCCATAAAATTGTTGCGTATTTTAATTAAAATTTAATAAATATATTTTTCATCGCGCCTCTATTGAAACTTCGAGTTTCAGTACCTGTAGTGCGGGTTGAAACACGGTGTTTGCATCTCTAGGGCTGAAACAGAATGTTTTAACCCTACGGATGCAAACAGCGTATTTCAACACGCTCTACAGGTACCGAAATTCAAATTTTCAATAGATTTGCTATAAAAAATAATATTCATTACTCGGAATGTAACATACTATTTCAATAAAATTAAAAAATTGTCTGCAAAAATATGAAACTAAAATATTATAAACTATGTTATATTATAAACAAAAATATTATCATAAAATGAAGCCAAATCGTATACTTCATAATTTTTAAAACTTATACCTCTTTCAATTCCTCCTTTATTTGTTTCCTCATTGCTATAGCTTCCAAGGATACTTCATCGTCCTGTTCCGTTTCCGGAAAAGTCTCTGAGAGGAGATCAATTATTTCTCGAAATCCTTCATTCTTGAAGAGCGAGAAAGGTCGGCCATTTAATTTCACCAGTTTCACGCAATATTTCCAAAACTGATCGCGCGTTATCTTTATGTTTCCTCGAGCACGCTTACGCGGCGGCGATGATTGGTCCTTCCTGGTGCTGCTCGGACTTTATTTCTAAGTACTGCTTATATTCTTCAAGATGCGAACTTTTCAAATGTTTAGTCAGATTTCCAGCATGCTTTCCTACATAAAAAAATTTTAAATCCAAAATTTGTTTAAAAAGTTTTTCCATTTCTCATGAAATGAAATAATAATAATAATACGTATTTAATTACAATGTTTGATATCTTTTTACTGAAAATAAAAAGCGAATTAATTTTCAATTGGTACATATTTAAATGACGTTAATAATATAAAAAATTATAAGATTATTTCAACATACTTATATAGCCTCTTGATTGCATCCTCCATACTGGCACTTAGAACTGTTTTCCTGCTGGTCATATTTGAAGAATTTATGAATTCGATTGGACACAGGACTTCTGAATTTTTTCATGGTTTCAAAGTTTGAATTATATCTTTAACAGTTTTTTAAACTAATTCATTTGCCCAAACCATGGCAGGAATAAGGAATCAAAATGCTAAGAACTAATGTTTTTAACATTGTTTTGTTTCTTTTTTTCCTTTCCACATAGACTATAAACAATTTTTAACTTTTTTTTAGTCATTATCGTTCATGTCATTATCATCTTCAGAGGAATTAGGTTCATAAAATAAAAATTATCATTCAAAGAATATAAGTCATCAACTTTTTTAAGAACAATTTTTTTAATTTTAATTCTTTTCATTTTCAGCGAATGATATTTCTTTAATTAAAGTATAAAATGATTCTACAAAAGAATCGAAACTAAATTAATGATTGACTGATGGCTAAAAATATAAAAATTATGGACATAAAAATACTAAATCGATTAAATGAAATCAAACGTTTCTTATAAATACTGACAAAACTTACCTTGTAAGTTATTGTAACCTACAATTAAATTCTCTATTTAGATAAAAATGTATTGTAATTTAGATTGCCTGGAATTGTCTAATACAAAGAAATCGTACTTTCGACCTAATAAAGGAGTGTTAACGCCTAAATTCCTCCGAAGAATGTTAAAACTCGACCTGGTAAACCACCTGGGGAACGCGGACTATTCTTGCTTTTTCAGAAACATGTTTGGCCTTCGCAGGAACGCAGGTTCTCAAAATACCTCCAAGAATATGTTTAAGTGACCTAGTGAATGCTCTGGAGTACTAGGGTTGTCGTAGTTCTCATAATTATGACCTTGAGATACCTCCGGTCGAGGGTTAGCGCCTAAGTGTATCCGCAGAATGTTAAAACTCGACCTAGTGAGCCTGATAAATTCTATAAATCCTCCGCTGTATACTTTTTTTCCTCTTATTCAATTTCTGCAATTATTTATATTCATTCTAAAGGAACGTTAATTGCAATTTCTGTTTCGTTCTGTTACATATAAGTAACCTAAATAGATTTATTTCACTTAGTATCCATCCCCCACTAACAAAACAAATTAAAAGTATTGATGATTTTGTTGTTGATGGGAATAAAAGGAACGAAAATAAGGAAAGTTTTTTGACACGATAACGATAGAGGGAGAGGAAGCGATGGCGACCACAAAGAATACTTTAAAAAATAGTTGAATTTTCAACAAAATAATTGGCTAACAAAATAGTTGAATTTTGAATTTCTCAACGAAAGAATTATTATTTCGTATTTCAGTGAAGCAAGAATGGAATTTTAAATCAAAAAGAAAGAAAGATGAATTTTTAAACGAGAAAGATGACTTTTCGAACGTAAAGGATGAATTTTTAATCCAAAAGGGAGAATTTTGAACCAAACATTTAAATTTTCGACCAAAAAAGATGACTCAACATAATAGTTGAACTTCAGACTTACAATGATGAATTTTCAACAAGAATGTAATTTGTAATCATGAGGTGTGAAATTGCAACAACAAAATAGTTGAATTTTCTACCAAAATAGTTGAATTTTCAACTAAAAAAGAGAAGTTTTTAATTGAAAAACGCAAGGTTTCAACCAAAAGTGGAATAGTTACATTTTCAGTCTAAAAGATAAATTTTCAAAAAAGAAGATTATTATTCTACCCAAAAAGGTGAACTTTAAACCAAACAGTTTGCATTTTTTACCAAAAAGATGGTATATACGAAGATACCAACTTTGAACAATGCAGTTGAATTTCCAAACCGAAAAGATGAATTTTCAACGAAACCTGTAACACTTGATACATCAACAAAAAACTATTTTAATTTGAAATAAAAAACAGTGAATATTTTGAACCAAATAGTTAAATTTTCAAGTAGGAAAGATAAAGTTTAAATTGAAAATATAAATTTTCAACCAAAAATGGAATAGCTATATTTTCATTAAAAAAAACTTGTTAAATTTTCCACTCTTAAGAAGAATTTTTAACTACAATGATGAATCTTTACAAAAAAAATTGATTTTCAACAAAGTAGTTCAACTTTTAACCAGGCAGTCGAATTTTCAAACAAAAAAGGTGAATTCTCAACGAAAAGTGTAATTGATGATATTTCAACCAAAGAAGATTGTAAATAAAATGAAAAACTGTTGAATTCAATCAAAATATACGAATTTTCAACAAAATAGTTACATTTTGAACCAAAGAGATGAATTTTTAATAAAATAGTTAAATTTTTAACCAAAGATATGAATCATCAATCAAAAAGATAAATTTTCAACAAAGTAGTTCAACTTTCAACCAAGTTGTGGAATTTATGAACAAAAAGATGAGTTTTCAATAAAATAGTTGCATATTTAACAAAATAATAAAATTTTCAACCAAATAGTAGAATTTTTAACCAAAACAAAAAGTTAAACAAAAAATCGAGAAAAGGGGGAACTTTCTTGAAAACAGAAAAAAAACAGATATTCCTTACGAAGGGGAAAAGAGTGTGGAGTCTGAAATATAACAGTAATATTCAAACTTATTAGGTTATTATTGAACTGCACCGTTGCAGGGACATCTTTCGCAAAAGTCGAAAATTTTCTTAAAATTCATCATCAAGAAACGTACTACACGTTATATAAGGTCATAACGTTACTTCCACTGGAGCCCTCCCTCCAACCTGTAACCAATTGTAGTTTTTGGCTTGACCCCCTCCCCCTAAAATTAGTAACGTAGTTTCCCTTTTCTCCCTCTTTTTTATTTTGTTAAATATTTGTCTCTAATGAGCCGAAAAGGATGTAATTGGAAATCTACTTTTTATTTCTGAGAGTTTTTGTGTTCTGGTTTTGGTACATTGAATGGTTCATAAAGAAAGTAGATTTCATTTCGATCTTGAAATAATAAAAAATGGTTTCAACTTAAAACTAAGCTACATCGGCTTGAAGTTCATGCATCTTTCTATTGACCCATAGGTGAAGTTCAGGATGATTTAGGTTAACAAAAACATCTGCATGTTTTCCCATTATCACTCCTCTTAGATAAGACATAATTCCCAACAGTCTAAGAGGACCTGGAGAATCTAGAGGATAAAGCAGAGGTCCGCCTCCATCGCCGAAACAAGTTCCTCTTCTTTTACTTGTATCCAGAGTACAAATATTTTTATCTGTAATATGAGAGTATCCGTGATAAGATCTAAAAGATTCAACACACTCTGCAACGGTAATTATGGGCAATCGTGTCATCATTAACTTCTCAGGAAATATTGGGTCAAGTCTGAAATGTAGGAGGTAAGTATTTTTAGTCAATAAATAATTTGAGTGTCATAATTATATACAAAATACAACAAATTACCCAACAGGGAGGCTGGTACATCCCCAGCCACCAAAACGACCATGCGCATATGGACGTACAACTCCACGATAAATATCAGCTCTCCTGTTAGGGCCATTCTGAATATCGATAGGTGGATCTACTGCAACCAACGCTGTAAAAAAAAAATTATTTTCAAATTTGTTCGCGGGCAATCGATCCTAATGAAACTTTTTTCTACGGATAAGGAAAGATCGTTCAAAGTATCACCTAAATCAGAGTATGGGTGTAGTATTTTCCTTGTTATACGGTGAAAAGTTCCATTGTCTCTCATTTCTGAGCCAGATAAAATCGTGAACTTTGCAAAAGGATAGGTGTCACGAACACAGTAAGCAGAAGTTATGACGATAATAGAGCCTAAAATGCAGCCAGCGCAGTGACTTACACCATTTTTTAAAATATTGACAATGCATGGAGCCCTACGAAGGTCCTCTGGAAAACGTCCACTAGGCGTTTTATCAATTATACGCTTTTTGCGGATATGCAGAACCGACGATTCCTCTGAAAAAAGTATGCAAATCAATTTAAAGAATTGTATATATCTCTTTCTCTACCTCCTCTCCCCCTCAGCACTGCCATTGTACCCCAGGGTGGTCCAAAAATGCATTGCAAAAATTTTTTTGATGCTAGATGCAAACGATCCCCCCAAAAAGTTTCGAAATCCAAAAAAATAAAGGTCCTATTTTTTCTTTTTTCAAAATTTTCATTTTATGTGGTGCCTGTTGGGATTTGAAATTTGCATGGGAAAATGCATAGGAAAAAGTCACTTTTTGGTATTTTTCGAATAATTGTTCAGGGTTAGGGAAAAGTTGACATTAAAGTTATAAGGAATCTAGAGTACTTTCCAACGAAGAATTTGACCTATCATACATATGGATTTGACGCCCCTAACACACCCCCACGATGCCCTGAAAACTACCCTTAAATCGAAAAATGTACATTCTTCAGGAAATTGACTCTTTTAAGCAGTTTATTCTCCTTTTTTCCCGGAAATCATTACTATAGGTCTACTGGAATGTTTAAAAATGTTTTTTAGTTAATTTCCATTTATTTAAATAAATTCTATTTGTTTAAATAATATGTTCTTCTATAAAATTCGTTTTAAATCTGTTCTCTGAGATCGGAATGGCAGTTTATTATCTGAAAGTAACTTTATTGATTTCTTTATTAATTTCTTTTTATTGTTTAAACAATTAATTATTATTAATTTTCTACTTTTTTACAATTTATGGTAAAAAAGTCAGCTTTTCTTGTAATAAACATATATATTTTAATTTCAAGGTATCTTCTCTACATTATCTAATAAATCCTAAATTGTTTAAACAAATTTAATTTGTTTAAACAATTTTTTTTCATCAATTCGCCTAAAATTCTGGTTTCTTGTAATAAATCTATATATTTGAATTTCAATGTATTTTCTCTATATTATTTAATAAATCCTAAATTGTTTAAACAAATTAAATTTGTTTAAACAAAGGACCCCGCACCAAATGTACAGAAAAAAGCCTTATGATAAAAAATTCTAAAAAAAAATTTTTCTTGTATTTTCGAACCTGCAAACTAAAAATTCGAAAGAAAAATGTCAGAAAGATGGACAGTTTTTAGACAAACACTTGTCCAAAGTTTCGATTTTTACATGTATTTTAATGGAAAAATGCTTATTTCAGCAAAATGTTTTTTTTTCTCAAAAACGCTATGATAGATTTGACTAAAACTTTTATATTTTGACGATCAGGCGTACCGAAACAAAAGATTCATACCCACGAACTAGAAATATTAACGATTCTTTGGATATACAGCATGTTTTTGGGGGTGTTTTTGTACCCTAAAGATCCAAGTAACATATGTAAATCATCATTTCTTAGTAACTAAAATAAATAGAGATTTTTATTCATCTTCTACGGCATGAAACGATTTTTCAATAAGTGGAGTAAGCGTACATAGCAAGAATATGTTTTGACTTAATTTTAGGGGATGTTTTACCATCCCTTAAACAATGAGTCTGAAGTTCCTAACGCATTAATCAATAACGAAAAATAATTTTATTTTTAAATGCATGAAAGCTGATATTTTATGACAGAAAATAGTCGCGTACAACCCTAAAAACTTCTTAAAGCACTTTCAACCCCTCATCAGATATAAAACTCACCCAAGCTACCCCTAAATATTTTTAAAATTCAACAAAACCAACCTAATTCAAA
>CAKNYM010005630.1:0-12971 GCA_932195095.1 Andricus curvator | reverse complement strand
GCGTAAAGCGCGATGCAAATACGCCCGAGCGCGTAGCGCGAGGTGAACACATAATCGAGCGCGAAGCGCGAGATCCAACAGTCGCGCGCCCTAGGCGCGCTCAAACTTGCGAGCGAAGCGAGCCGCGCGCCATGAGAATGAGATTTTTTCGATACGAAATACCGAATTTTATTTTTGAAGCGGGACTTTTTTATTGCCCATATATCGAGAAACTGGGAAACATTTTTATTTTGCTGAATTTTACTAAATTTGTACCAAAAAATACAAATTGGTTTGGGAATCTTCAAAGGATTCAGAGAATAGTACTAGACAGATTTCTAGTAATATTATTTAAGCACTTATCTTGTACTTTACAGTTCATTAGGATTCCTCTATTACTCTGATAAAAACTTCACAGATTTCTGAAAGAATTTTTAAAACTATTCTTAAAAATGTCATAGAATGATATTTGATTTCTCTAGAACATTCGATGAAATTTTAATGCACTGTTTTATTTGTTTCAGGTAAGCATCTGGCTGTATCTTCTTCATCTTATATTTAATATGCTTCGTTATTCTGGTAAGAAACACTTCATCAGCTTGCAATTTTTCAAATAACTATCATCATCAAATGTGCACTACGCGCACGTGTAGCTTTTCGATTTAAGGCGAAAACTAATTTTTATTACAAAATAAAAATTTCGACAAAACTAAATATCTTTCAAATTATTTTCTTTTGCTTCCTCATAGAGGAAGCTTTGTAATTGTAACGTTCTCCTAAATTTTTAAATTCATTCAATTAAACCTTCCTCAATTTAAAAATGTCTAATACGATGTTCTAAGCAATCGTCCGGATGGGTGGATGTGAGGATGTGTGGATGTGAGCATGTGTGGATGTCACACTTTTTGGTGAACACGATAACTTGAAAACGGCTGCAGATAAATTGATGAAATTTGAAGAGCATTTTTAACCACTAATATCTTGATTCTGACTAACGGATTTCTGAAAATATGTATTGCATCTTTTAGCACTTGATAATATTTAAAAAATCGGTTTTTTGTAGTAAAACTTTTTTCATTATCATAATTCAAAGTTGAGACAAGAACATAAAAGATTCCTTGGTTCGAGAGGAGTAAATTGACGTATAATATTAATAAGTTTTATGAAAGAGTAAGGAAATTATCCTCATTCATATTATATCAAAAATCTATTTTTAAAATAAAAATGTTCTCATTCTCATAATTTGAAGTTGATGTGAGAATAGAAAAGATGTGTTGATTCGAGACGAATCGATTGACTTATAATATTGATACGTTTTATTTGAACAGCAAGGTAGCTATCGTAATGCATATTTGGAAAAACGGTTTTTTATAGTAAAATTTCTATCATTGAAATAATTCAAAATTGATTTAGAATTTTCGTTAAAAATTCGTTTTTTTTTGTTGAATACCACTGTTTTTTATTAACAAATTCGAATAATTTTTGGTAAAAAATTCAAACTCTTGGTTGAAAGTTAATTATTTAATAGAAAACTTAACTCTTGACTTCAATGAACTTAGCATAAAGCTGGAAAAAGGGATAGGGTGTGATGGAATTTCCCCCTTCCCTTCTCCAGCTCGAAAAATTACCATTTTAAATACAAAATTTGAGTTGTCTTATTTGTCTTTGTATTTAAAAAATTTTTTGTATTATTTTGTAGATTTGTATTATTCGTGAATTTCTATTCTTAAATTGATGAAAATGAAAACTTTAGTTTGTTTATTATTTGAAAAACCACAAATGCTTCCTCAATGAGGAGGCAAATACATTTGCTAACGGGAAGCAAAGTGCTCGTGAAATGAGCACCATATCAATATAAATATAAATAAAGTGGAGACACTCGAGATCAAATTCACAGCTAGTTTATGATTAAATAAATATTCCTAAGATTATTGAGAAAATTTAAAACGATTTTCAAAGATTTCAGAGATTTCAAATAAAAATGTCAACAAAAAGCTCAATTTTTAACTATACATATTTGAAAAAAGATGAATTATTAACGAAAAATGTAATACATAGTTGATATTTCAACCAAAAAGATGAATTTTCAATCTAGAAGATTAATTATCTGCCAAAAAATACGAATTTTCAACAAAAAGGGTAACCTTTGCAACTAAAGGGATGCATTTTGAATCGAAATGATGATTCTTTAACAGCAACAAAAAAAGAAATTTGTAACAAATTAGTCCAACTTTTAACCAAGTTGTTGTATTTTCAACCAAAAGAGAATAATTCTCAACGGAACTAATAATTTATATTTCAAAAAAAAAGAAAAAAAGGTTTAGTTTTGAATAGAAAAGTGTTGAATTCACCTAAAACAGTCGGATTTTCAAGAAAATAGTTAAATCCTCAAACAAAACAGATTAATTTTCTGTTAGTGAAATAAATATTATATTTTGCGCGCTATCAAAACACATTTGCAAAATTTATTACTTTCTTAACGTGTAGAGTTACTAAGTTTTTATGCTTTCGGGAATCTGGAACAATCTTCCCAAAGACTTAGGTTTTTTGATACATTTGACGAATTCTTCCAATAAAAAATATCTGCAAATAATTTTGATATGCCCAGAGAATGAAAAAAGTAAATGCAGAGTTCCTAAAATCCTCAGAGATGTATATGATTATAACAAATTATATTTATGTAGCTGATTCTTAAAATATATTTTCGGCATCTAAGGATTATCTACTTATCAAAAAACCTTTTAAAAAATGTCAAGTTCAAGAATCAAGAATGGAAAGACACGTGTATGATTCATATTAGGCTTTATGGGCTTTAGAATATTTTATTTTATAGCTATAGCTTCAGAAACGATTATTTTAAGTACTTTGAAACGACAAAGAAACACTAAAAAAAAAGTGAAGTTCAAACAATCAGAAGGCAATATTCTGAAAACGAAAACAGGCTAGGTCACCTCTACAATTTTAGAATAGGACTTCCTATTATTAAAATGAATTTAAAAATGTTACACTATTGTGTTCTTTTATTAAATTTTTCTATTTTCCACTTTTTCGATTTTTAGAGTCTTTTTTTAATTCTCATAGACAGTCCTGAATAAGTTTATATATTCTCGATAATCAATTAGTTGTTTGTCAATATTGAATTAAAAAATATCTTGATCAATCGAATTAGTACTTTTTTACTAATCTTTAGAGGTTAAAGCTAACTTTTCCTTTCATACCCGAGCAATATTTAAAAAAATATACAATTTTGTTTCATAAAATGTATCAGACTAATAGACTAAAGAAACTTTATCAAAATTTTTCTTCAAATTGAAAAAATCGAAAAAGACTTTGAGGTTTGATATTTTTTAGAATTTATATTTTCTATGAAAAAAAGTTGATTTCGAACATATTTTTATATATTAAATTTTGGAAATATTGGCAATATTTAATTTAAAATTTTGAGTTTACTTTGGCATCTAACTTAAAAACAGGATAAAGTTGATTTTGTGATATATCGTTTTATTATTAGAAATGATTAACAAATGGCTTATGGTCCAACTATCTACAGTAAAAGATATCTTTGATACATTTTTTGTAGCGTTTTGATTACGGCTTCTTGCATATCCTTGAAAGTTAAGGAAATCATTCATCTCAGGGATTTTTTTGTGGAAGCTTCACATTATTGTTCAAATAGGCCAAAAATTCTTGGGTTACTTAATCATCAAAGAAACTTATTGGCAGATATTTTCTCGCTACCCATTCCACCACGATACAATTAGAGATGTTTCTCTCAAATTTCTAATAAAAGATCAAAGATATAAATATATTTGATATGAAATTATTATATCAGAAATTGAGCAGAGAAATTATACTTTCCAGGTATCTTTATATTTGTAAACAAACTTAGAGAAGAGAAAATTGAGTTTATTTTATTGAAAAATAAAAATTCACATTTTTTCAATAACCAGACAATATTTGAAAGAAGTCGAAAGAGCGAAGTTGTTCCACCTGAAAATTTGTAAAAAAAAGTTTGAATACACTTTTCTTATCTTGCGTCTTTTTCTTGAAAATTTCGCTAAAAATTTAATAAAGTCGGTCATAATTGTCTTTTTCTGGTAAAAATACAATTTTCTCATACGTTGTGGACAAAATTTTTTCAACTTACAGATCTACGTATTAAATTTTTTCACAAAATATTAGAAAATTTATAAACAAAATACAACAAAATTAGTAAAATGGTTGGAATAATTTTAATAAAGAAAAATACAATTATATAAAAATAAACAATGAAATTGTTCTCACTGTTTTAATTTAATTTAATTAAGAAAAATGCAATTATAGACGACTTTATTAATACTTTAGCGAACATTTTGAAAAAGAGTGAAAATAGAGAAAAGTTCTAAGAAACTTTTTTTTATAATTTCTCAAGTGGCACAACAAAGTATTATGTCCCGAAACGATTTCGTGACTACAGCATGCACGCTTTACAGCCTTCCCTATTTGAAATGAATTCGGTCTATATGTAATTTTATTTTGTTTTTAAATTAAAAAAAAGTATCATTTTTTATCTTAAGAGACAAAATATTCTTTTTTTCATATTAATAATATTAATCTTCGATGTACTGTATGAAAATAAAAATAATGCAGAAGGTTGTTTACTACTTTTTTTGTCAACAAAAGATTTATTTTAATGAAAGTAAAGTTTTGTAAGATTTTTGGAAGAATCAGTCATATATTTCTATCACTAAGCTTGAATAAAAAAGGGAAAAGGATTTTGTATTTTATTCAGGCTGAAAATAATTTTTTCCATTAGAACATGCTTCAAAAAGAGTAAAAATTAATTTTTCGTCTTCTCATTTCTTTTAAAAATATTAATTTGTTTAAAATTTATAGAAATTGAAAAATTATTAAAACTTTATTTTAAAATTATTGAATTTCTTGCTAAAAATGATAACATTTAAAATTTGAATTAAATTATGTTTAAATGCTAATCAATAATACTTCTTTTGGCTGCTGGTCTACACTTTCAGGAAAGACTTTCTTGTATTCCTCGTAATGGAATTTTTTCAAATGTCGCGTAGTTCCAGTTGTATTTCCATCCGTCATTTTTATTATAATTTCCAAATGTTGTGCAAAGCAAGCCTTATCTTTCGCAAACTTCTCATTTTTATCCGTGTATCCGTATTCAAAAATACTTCCTTTCTCCTTCTTTTTGTGACTGATTTCGATTCAGATGAATCTTGACCAATCATCAGTTCATCACTGAGAAGATGAAATTATATAATATATTCAAATATATCATGAATGAATTTCGAATGATAATTTTTATTTTTTATATAAGTTTCTTATTTTAGATTTTGCTAAGGTTTCATTATTATTAGTATTTGTATCATTTTTTATTATTGTTCATTATTTAAATTTTAGTATCTACTTCATAGATGTTCTTTTCCCTGAATAGCTTGTATCTTATGCCACCCTTCTCCAAATTGTGTTTAATCGTTAAATTAAATTAAAAGTTTAAGCAAAACAGATTTAATATTGAATTAAAAGTTTTTCTTTCTTATCGCCCTAAAATTATACTAGTAGTGATGTTTAGTGATTAGGATTTTTCATTCTATATCAATTGTTTATTTTATAAACAAATGCATAATTTAGCTATTTGCAGACAGAAAGTACTCTTTTATTGCTAAACATCACCACTTGTATAATTTGAAGACGACCAGAAAGATAACCGATTCCTTTCTGTCTATAAATGGTCAAACTAAGCATTAGTTTATAAAATTTGTTTACAAAGTAAACAAATAATTCAGAATAACAAGTTGGCATCACTGAAAATCACCACTACTATAATTTAACCCTTAAAGTTATCCCCTCTCTGTGATAATATTTTTCACGAAAATTTGTTTGGATATACTTTTTTATATCCTTTATAAGATAAAACTAGTTAATATATATACATATATATATTTAATTTTAACATATGAAAAAAAATTAAAAACTAAACAAAAAATGACAAAAATGACTCACGATTAAAATAGGCGGGGTTTAAAAGACCCCAGGGATAACTTTAAGGGTTAAAGACGATAAGAAAAAAAAACGATCACTTCCTATCTATAAAAAGTCAAACTATGCATTTGTTTATCAAATTTGTTTATAAATAAATAAATAATATCGATTGACAATTCTTCGTCACTAAACATCACTACATATGTAATTTGAAGACGATTACAGAGAAAAGAGATTACTTTCTGTCTATAAATTACCAAAATATGAATTTGTTTATCAAATTTATTATATAATAAACAACTGATATCGAATGACTAATCTTTATCACTAAATATTATCAATAATATAATTTAAAGGTATGAAGAAAGAAAAAATATTACTTTCTGCCAATAAATGCCTAAACTATGCATTAGTTTGTATAATTTGTTTATAAAATACAAAAATTATACTAGATAACAAATTTTCGTGATCAAATATGATCCTGTCGATTAAATCAAGCAACTAAAAGTTACAAACATACTTTCCAACGAAAATTTTCACGATGTTGACATTTTGTTAATATAATCTGTGTATAACAATTAGATTCGATATCCTCTTAATTATTTATATTATTTAGATACTACGACATTCATTTCCATCGTTAATGGGATTAATCAAGTTATTTATTTAAAGATAAAATATAAAAATTAAAAAATGGCTCATTTGCGCTCTTTGTTTATTTATATAAAAAATAGAAAATAAAAAAAAAATCTAATTCATAGACGCTCTTATGCAACTATTGCTGATCGCTTCTAAAAAAATTGAAAGTCGGTTAAGAATTGTAGGCTGTAGGTAATTTTGAATAATAAATTCCTGATTCAGCTCACTATGCGGCGATTCGCAATTTCTCTAAAGACTCCTCTTCGATATCCCCACTACTGCCACGCTAACCAAAGCTTTTATATGCTGATTTCTCGCACAAAAATTTCAAAGTTAATCCATAAAAAATTCACTTCTGCCGTGTGGCCTCACTGCCACACACTGGTTTTTTTTATACAGTCCTAACTAAATAGTTTTCACCACGCAATTTATTTTCCACTATTGAATTACGAACTATTTCTAGATAACCTTTTCAACGAAATTATTTAGATTCAATGAAAAACGTTTCTAACGAAAAAGATACAGCTGACTGAAAAGTTTATTTAGAAATAGCCACAATTTTCAAGTTATCAAAAAATACTTTGCTAAAACTAACGTTATGAATGAAGGTTATCACTCATAACTTGAAAAGTATGGCTTATAGGGGGCGTGGATTTATAAAAAATACATTATTCATAAGGTCGTGAATAAATAATGGTTTATCATAACAGGAAATATCACGAGAGTAAAATGTTTTATTTTTAATTTAACACTAACGACTTTTTTCTAATGATAAGATAATGGATTCATTCGCTTTTGATACCGTCAGAAAGAAAAAAACCACTTTCAAGAAAAATACAATCAGAAAAATATTTTTTATGTTCTTCAAGAAACAGAACATTCACTGATGACTACGAGCAAGTAATTGAGGGTTATACATAAAGAGAGAGGGCAATAATGCAATCAACTTAAAAAGAGACCTTTCAAGATATAACAAAGCCTTTGATAGTTTTATCGAATTTTTATAGGAAACTTTTGAAATTTTTGTATTTTAGTGTTCTGTTCATTGGCAATTAATAGAAGTATTAAAGAGCATAAAAGATTTACTGAATATTAAGGATTGACACTTATACCGAAAATTAAAAGTGAAAAATTCATCCAAAAATAAAAAATAAAAAATAATGTAAATAACAGTACGATAAGAAACTTCAGTCTCATATGTACATACATTAGTAATATTAAGCATAAGTTTGAAACATGTGTTCGTAGTATCCGATAAAATTATAACCTGATGAGGAGATCTAAAGTGATCTCGAAACATGTTGGTCCCAAAAGTAGTATAAAAAAGACGGAGAAGGAGTAAGGATAAGAGAGTGAGGATGGCTTGGTTGTCTCTTTCCTAATTCTCTCCCTCTTTTTTCCTCTTGTTATATACTTGTCTCTAATGAGCCCATTACAAAGTTGTTTGGAAACATATTTTGAGGCTTTTCTGTGCAATTCTTTTTGCATATACTGAACTTTTTGAATGTGTTTTTTCAAAATAACTGATTTTTGGATTCACAATGTTTATTAGCCTTTTTGTTTCAAAAATAAAATTTTGCACAGATTGACTTGTTAATGTTGTGTTTCTAATTTTCTTCTTAAAAATTTAACAACAGAGAGCTAGAGCAATAGACATAGATATTGTTTCTCTTGAGTTCGGATTTAATTGCTGTCCTCAGAGAATCGGTTTTTTTGTCAAATCTTAAAAACACAGATAAGTTTACCTGTGTTTTTAAGAGTTTTCATGCCATTCTGGTCGCCTTAGAACCAATCTTGCTAGCCACATTTGGAGAAATACCGCATTTCAGTTTGTGAATATTCAGTTTAGGAAGAACATTTTAAACATGAATTGGAAAATTTCTGCTCTTTTCTTCGGGTTTTACATCATTTTGTACCTGGAAATGTATGCAGCGGTTGATTATGGTGAGTCTTATAAATTTTTTAAATTTTAAATATATTCCATATTTTCACCTCTATCAAATTTATTCTTTGGATTCTCATTTAATTTGCAAATAAAGGGCAGCACTCCAAAATAGCACATATATGCCATTTTTTCAAACATATAATTATTGTCTAAAATAATCAGATAAATTCCCACATACATTGTGATACAAGAGTTTTTAAAAATTTTGATGGCATTTAAAAATTTGTTTGCACTTCTCCGTCCAAAGTTGAGAAAACTCGAGCTTTAAGCGAAAAAAGCATCGCCTTTCTCCATTATCTCGAAAACTAATAACATTTGTTAATTCAACTTTCTTCGTCTCTATTTAGTACTGAAGTATATAGAGAGAAGGTTTGTCTTTTGTTTCTGAATTGAAGTTTTGATTTTCGGGAACGTTTATTATCTCTCGAAAAATTCTCAAAATGACGTTCATGCCCTTTTGGAATGCCACCCTTGAAATGGTTCCATATTGTAACATATAGAGCGTCAAAACTAAACATTTTTTGGGATATTAATCTTTTATCTTTGGACTTGGTATGAAAAGTAAGCTTCACTTTCAGATATTTTTTGTATCTGAAATCAAATACATTATCAATAATGTATGAAATATAAAAAATTGATCGCAAATTTGAATAATAAAATCTGTTAATATTTTCGGTAGGATGTGGTAAAAAGTTGAGCAACACGTGCGACATCTTAACTTATCACTACACATATGATCGTCCCAGCAACACCTGTTCTGGTAGAAAATATTGTGGAACTGAGACAAAAAATCTTTTTGATTCGAAAAATGCATGTGCACGAGCCTGCTGCACCAAGGGCATATGCAACAATTAGTAACAGGGTACACATTATGGTAACACTGTTCAAAATGTTTATAAAATTAATATACTTATGAACACATGAGAATTAGAACTGGATAAGGAGGACTTTTTCAAGATTCTGTTTTTAACAATTTCAAATAATTCATGATCCTATTGAACTATAAATATTTACTAACAATATGTAGAAATCATATCTCCTTTCACTCGAAAAAATGAATTTTCTAATCACGAAAATGACGACTGGAAAAGGAATATTTGGCTATTTCGCTCTAAAGCGGAGACAATTTAAAAAGAAATTTTTTTCACCTTCTTGAAACATTATAAATAATGGTTTTTTTTATTTTTTTTTTTTACTTTTTAACAAATTACTTCTTCTATAGTTTCAAGTACATTCTCCATCATGTAGTATATAAATAATTTTTTTTTGTATTTATGTTGCACAGTTAGAAAAAAATCTTTTCTAATGTTTTTACATCTTCAATGTGCCGTTCTTGGAAAAAATTTCTTCTATACTTTTATCAAAATTTTATATTTGAAAGCCCATCCTAGAAAACCTTTTTCGTTCATAGTGTAAAATTTTATTTTGGTCCTCATCCAGCTGTCACTCTCATGTCTGCATATGGATTTCAATACGTTGTAATGTTTTTTGACATAATTTACAAAGTATATTAAATATAATACTCATGTACATTAATATTATTAAATTCATATCAGTTTCAATATGAATATACATTTTTGTTGTTTTCTATTTTTGTTTCAAATATAGGCAGAAAAAAAATCATGTATTTCGAAATAAACCAAAAATACACATTTTTTTACAGTTTAAAGATACCTATAGTAATTTGAAATGCCTTATTTTCAGCAATTACAAATTTAATGAAATCGATAAACAAAATTTAGAGAAACGCATAATTGCAACAAAATAAAAATACATTCAGAAGTACTATAAGAATCTTTGAATCACAAAAAATATGTATTTATTGTGTATTTCGAAATTCAAGATCTTTTTCTGTCACCCGGTAAACATATTTCTAATTTATTCCTGATAAAAAATATGCTCGTCATATTGCAGAAGAAACTCTGTGAATAGTATTCCAGAAAAAAACGTTTCCGAACCATTTCAGACCATTAATTTTAATGAAATTACAAATTTTCGTATTTTTTGGCCTTAAATTTGCATTTTTTCTCAAATTTAATACTACGAAAATTCATTTTTAGACCTGAAAGGGCCTGGCAGAACCTCTAAATTTTTTTTAGATCAGAGCAAAAAGTTATTTGCATATATTGTATATGAAGTCAGCGATCATACTACCATCTCAAGATTTTCTATACGGACGTGTTTATATACATTATACTGTAAAATGAATAAATAAACATGTTTTTTACATGTAATTTGAATTGGCCATTTTCATTATTTTTACATTATTCGACATACGAGGTTTCTAAAATATAGAAAATTCATGAACCTGTTTTTGAAAAGTTTCAATATTATTATTGTCTTGTAAGGCTAGTCAATTTGAGCCCCGTAGCACTGCGGTTAAAACCTATTGTACTATGCTTTTTAATTATTTTATTTCTAAAATTTTCAGTAATTTTTTTATTATTTTTCCATTATTCAATATACGAGATTTCAAAAATAAAAAAATTTATGAAATTGCTTAAAAAAAATTCCTAATCTCTATCGAAGTCGTGAGATTCATAATTTTTAAAATTGCTATGTATTTCGGAGTTCTGCTTATCTTTCCTATAGTATACAATAAAACTATTGTACACATACAACAAATGTATGCGTTCTAAAAAATTTCTCTCAATCTCTTACATCAGTTTTAACAGGTGTACTTTAAAAAAAATCCAGGTCAACAAAATAGTTGATTTTTGACTAAAAAAGATAATTTCTCAACCAAAAATGGGATAGTTACATTTTTCGTTAAAAAAATTAATTTCTAACAAAAAAAAGTATTTTCTACCAGTTGAAATTAGCCAAAAAAGATGAATTTCTAACAAAATAGTTAAATTCACAGCCAAAAAGATGAATTTAAAAAAAAAGGATTAATTTTCTACTCCAAAAGACGATTTTTTAATGAAATAGATGAATTTTCTGCAAAACAGTTAAAATTTCTAGTCCACACTATACATTTTTAACAAAAAAGTTAATTTTTTACCAAGTAGTTGATGTTATTAGATAAATAGTTTAATTTCTAACCAGATAGTGAAATGTTATACCAAAGTAGTTGAAATTTCAAACAAAAAGATGAATTTTCAACCAAACAGTTGCATTTTTTATACAAGAATATGATATCTACGGAGAGATGAATTTCCAAACAAAAAATATGTATTTCTGCAAAATAATTGAATTTCTAATCCGAGAATAAGAATTTTTAACAACAAAATTAATTTTCAACTATATACTTTAGTTCTCTACCAAATTGTAGAATTTTTAATGCAAAAAGATTAATTCTCAACAAAACATGTAAAACTTGATATTTCAACCAAAAAACTATTTTAATTTAAAATAAAAAACAGTTGGATTCAACTAAAAAATACGAATGTTCAGCAAGATAGTTGAATCCTCAACAAAATACATGAATTTTCAATTAAATAGTCAAAAAAAGATGGATTCTCAACGAAAAGTGTAATTGAATTTTAAACATTGTAGTTACATTTTGAAACAAAGAGATGAATTTTAGACGAATTTCAAACGAAATAGTTAAATTTTCAACCAAATAGTAGAGTTTTTAACCAAAACAAAATTTAAATGAAAAATCGAGAAGAAAAGAAATTTCTCGAACTCAGAAGAAAAAGAGATATTCTTTAAAAAGGGGAAAAGAGGGGAATATGAAATTGATTTTGAAGCTTATTAAGTTATTATTGAAATGTACCGTTTTAGGGACATTTTCAGCAGAAGTCGCAAACTTTCTTAAAAATCATCAAGGAACGGAGTAAACGTTATCTAAGTTCGTGACAATTCTTCTCAATACTTTTGAAAAATGTCTGCCAATAGAAGACAGGCATCCTATCAGCTTTATGCGAGCTAATCCATTTTTGAGGCCAGGAGAACTTTTGCTCCTGAAAATAAAATTTTTGAACTTTTTTCCTGAATGAGGCATGATATCGCAAAAAAGAGAGAGGTATTTTTTATAGGACAGTGAAGTTTCTTTTGCATTTGAAAATTTGTGCTTTTGCCCATCATGACATGGGTTCTTATTATCATAGCGAAAAGCTTTCAAAATTTTATATATTATATATTATGATGTTCTGAAGAAATTTGATGTTTCTTTCTGATGGAAAATCCCCTAAACTTGTTCCACTCGGTGAAAAAGTAAATGCTTATTCTTCTTTTCTTCTGAAAATAATTTTAAACGGTGGTCCTGGGGCCTTGAATAGTCCCAAAATGATAAAAATGATTTATGAATATTAATTTTCGTAAATATAATCATTTGCCAGGGAATGAAACTGATGGTATCATACATTTGAAAACTTTGTATGACCCAATTAGACCAAAATTACTACTTCTTGACTTCAAAAACAATCCTTTATAGAGGATAAAATATTATATTGAGAATTTTGAAGATTTTTTA
>CAKNYM010005621.1:0-12713 GCA_932195095.1 Andricus curvator | reverse complement strand
CATTCGTGGAAACATAAATGGGATCCTTTTTGGGGCCCCATTTATGTATTCATAACTACTGCACTACTTTTTATACCGTCGAAATTATAGTAAATTAGACGTCGAAACGATAAATAATACGACGTCGATGGGGTCATTAATTCGACGTCAATACGACGTCGAATTGGGCGACATAATATCGTCGAATCGACGAAAATATCGATAATTTTTCGACATCAAAAAACGACGTTGATTCGACGTCAAATCGACCATCCATTTCTGACTGGGAAGGATTACATACCTCAGAGGCTAATGCGCTCTTACCAACGTCTTGAGAACTACTGAGAGGAAAGATACTCAACGTGACAGGCAACGGGATGCAAAATCGCGCCTGTCATAAAGAAATTAGTGCGTATGGGGTCCGTCTATACCACACGCGGGGGACGCAGGGTTATATACCATTAAACCATTTCCCTTTCAGGGTAGGCGTGACACTACCCGATTCGGGTAGTGTTTCTAGGTTTTTCTTGTAGTTATAAATAATTACAAGTGTGGGCTCACCACACCCACGATGTGCCAACAGCACTCATGTCAGTATTCTTGAATGGTCACCCATCCAAGTACTAACCGTGTCCAACGCTGCTTAACTTCAGTGATCTGACGAGAACTGGGTTTTTCAGCGTGGTATGGCCGTTGGCATAAAAATTGGTTAAATTGCAATATATTCTCAAAACTTGAAAAAATCATTTCAAATGATTATTTCACGATCCTAATTTAAAAAATGTTAAATTGTATGAAAATTAAAATGGTTAGAACGTGTTCTTTTGTGTTCTAGGACAGTTACAGAACTGTTATATATCCATGTTTGCTGGGTGGGGGTCGTCAAGGTGTATTCAAGACGTTAGAAAGAGTTAGAGAACGGTTTTATTAGAAAGTTGTAAAAGAGTATGCTCAGAATTACGTAAAAACGTGCGATTCGTGCCGGAAGAAAAAGCTAGTACGAGCAAAAACTAAATTGCCGATGTGTGTAACCGATACACCCATTAGAGTTTTTGAACCATTATAATATGATTTAGTGGGCCCTTTGCCTAAATCAGATATTGGAAACGAATATATGATGACCTGGCAGGATTGTCTCTCTAAATATTCAGGAGTTTCCCCTTTAGCTAATATTGACGCTCCTACAAAAGCAGCTTCATTTGCGGAATATTTTATTTGCCATTTTGGATGTCCTGAATCCATTCAAACCTATCAGGGTCCTGAATTCATGAGTGAAATAATGGCAGGGTTCGCCGAACTATTAAAAATAAAACAATATAAATCACCAGCTTACCATCCTCAGTCCTTGAGTGTATTAGAGCGAAGTCGCCACACTTTTGTGAAATACGTTCGCAATGCTTGCAAAGAGTCAAATCTGGATCTATGGTTGCCTTATGCAATGTTTTCGTATAATACCTCTGTCCACGAATCCACACGTATTACTCCTCATGAGGTCTTATTTGGCAGGAAAGCAACATTTCCTACCGAATTTGCAGAGGAAAAGGTCACAATGACCTTTGTTGAATTAGTAAACGATATTTTAAATCGTCTCATTACCACCGAATCGATGGTCCATTTCCGTTTAGAAGCTGCGAAAAGAAGATGTAAAAAATATTATGATCGGAAAATCAATTAAATGAATTTTAAGGAAGGTCAGTACATTTACTTACTAATCGAAAAAAGAGTAAATAAATTAGGGGATCATTATGAAGGGCCTTATAAAATCACCCGCTTAGTAGGTGACATTAATGTAGAAATCGTTAAAAGCGATGGGACCACATCCGTTGTCCATATGAATCGCATAAAACATGCGTTTTTGCGATATGATCCCTGAAAAATATCGATAATAATAAAATAATAGAAAATAAACTACTGTAAAATATACTAAGTATATACATACAGAAATATTAAATAAAGGAAAGGACCCCGCACAAAATGTATTGAAAAAAGGTCTCGGTGGATTTTGATAATTTTTTGATATTTTTTAGAACATGACCCCCCGAACAAAAAATCATAACGACAAAACCCCGAAAAATGGACAGATTTTCATCACAGTCACAGTCACAGCTGCAGAGTGCTAAGTGTTTTCAGTGAGCTTCGCACCAATAGCTTCTATGTAGCGTGAATGCTGGTCTGAAAGGGTACTTTTGGCGCGATGCAGATGAAAATCTGTCCATTTTTCGGGGTTTTGTCATTATGATTTTTTGTTCGGGGGGTCATGTTCTACAAAATATCAAAAAATTATCAAAATCCATCGAGACCTTTTTTCAATACATTTTGTGTGGTGTCCTTTAGAAATTTTTGGAAAACAAAAATTAATGAATAAAAATTTACTTGATTAGAAGGAAAATGAGAACCCCTATTATTGTAAATAAATATTCATAGAAGAAAGGGTTCGAAAAATGTAAATAAAATAAAATCGTTAATCTCTCCGCAGTAGAGATTTTAAGGGTGGGAAGGGTAATAATATATGAATGGGGCCCTTCCTATACAAATTAAAGGCATATGTAGAAATTTTTGAAAATTTTCTTTCAAAATAATTAAAATTTTGTTGAAAAGTACCGAAATGAACGGTAATAAATATGAAAATTAAGATAAAAATAAAATAGGATACGAGTATATTCCTTCAAATTTAAAATAAATGGTATGAATTAAAGGAATTCGAAATCCAATGATAATCTAATGATTTACAAGACGAAAATTTTGAAAATTCGGAAAGAAAAGAAAAATAACAAATTAAAATTTTTTGATTTAATTCTATATAAGCTGAAATTAGAAGTGAGAAGATTGAAAATTGCTTAAAATAAAACAATAAAAGGAATTTGAAATAATTAAAAATTGAAAATTTGGTTACTAATTTATAGCGTGAAGCTATAGAATCGTGAAAAGGGAAAATTTTAAATTTTAAAAGAAAATTATAAATTGTAAATTATTAAATTAAGAATATACAGCAACTAATCATAACAATAGTTTTATTAAAAATTTCTTATAAGAAAAATCTTGAAAGTTGAAAAAAATACAAACAAATATAATTGTATATTTTGGGTTATTGTTATTATATATTAATGTCTCAGGCTTAAGATGGTTACAGCCCAATATGTCCAAAGTCATTTTTGGCTGGAGTTGGATTTTTATTTTATTTTTTTTAATGGTATGGCACGGGGCTGTCCCGGTATATATTATCAGTCACGGACGCATTATTATAATGCAATCAAGTGATCTGATAAGAGCGTGTGCCCTGACATATTGGGCAAAGCCTGGTTTTACCCCATCATTCACGGACTGGGTTGCAGTCAAGTGCATGATGGGGGGACCTTCAGCTTAAGGTGGGATCCGAACCACCAGAACCTCGGTAAAGGTACATAGAAAAATTTAAAGAGGTACCGGCTCAGGGATCGAACCCCGGACCTCTAAGGTGAAGTCCGAGCGTCTAACCAACTGAGCCACCGAGGCTCTTATTTTTTTTTTTTCAAACTTTTTCTCGGGTGAACCCGGTTTTTCGTCATAGCCACGGACTAAGTCAAGTGACTGATGAGATGAGGATGTTATAAGTTATTTTAGTACGATGTTTGAAATCATTTGCGATGATGTTATAGGTACAAAATTAGGAGCATGGTGTAGTTTGCAGTTTGTCTTCACCGCTGTTATCCTTACACAGCTCTTATTATTATTAATAGCATCATTTTAGTTATCACAATTATTATTATAAAATAAATTTGAAAAATTTTAGAATGAAGAAATTTATTTTAAAGACAGTTGAGAGATAAAAAATAAGTATCAAATTAAATCATGCATACTTAATTATAAAATAATTTGACAAGGAATATATTTCAAAAATTTTTGTAAGAATAATTAAAAAAAAAATTTTATTTTAATTTTGAGAAAGAAAACTTTTAACTCAGAATAAGACTTAGAAAATATGAATTCATACAAGAGAGGGTGGACGATTCTCTAAGAAAAGTCGATTTTACGACTCTAAAATTTAGGGAGAAATTGAGTAGGTCAGTAAAATGGAAAATGTGCCCTTCAAAGCAGCCCTATGCATCGCCCGTGTATTTGTATGTGGTAGTTGTTATTTTAGTATCCAGAGGGGTATTGTTATTATTATTATCGATTAGCGATTCGAACTCGAAAGTTCATCGCCTCATCTACCCGAAACCGCCACGCATCTCTATCCTGTGCATCCTCCATCCAGTTTAAGTAATCATGTCCTGGTTCTTTTAGATCATCCCTTACATTTTTCTCCCATCTGTTTCTCGGTCTGCCTAGAGGTCTCTTACCAATCGGTTTCCCTCTTAAAACTTGCGCCACTGTTCTTTCATTGCCCATTCTTGCTACATGCCCGCCCATCTCAATTTACGCGCTTTCATTCCTCTATTAATATTTGCTGACCCGTAAAGAGCGTGCAGCTCATCATTATGCAGTTTTCTCCATTCACCAGTCTCTTCGTCCCTCTTTGGACCATAGATTTTTCTAAGTACTTCATTTTCAAAAACTCTAAACCTATTCTCCTCTCCCTTTGTCAGCGCCCACGTTTCACACCCGTCCATGACGACCGGCATTATTATTGTTTTGTAAATTCTTACTTTAATGTTTCTAGATAGCAATCGCGATTTTAGTAGTGTGTTTGCTGCATAATAGCACCCATTGCCAGCGTGCAGCCGCGCGTTGATTTCCGTTTTAATATTATTTTTGCTAGTTATAATAGACCCGAGGTATTTAAACTCCTTAACCCTTTCGAATTTCATATTTCCGGTCATAAGATCCCCGCCTACATTACTTTGTTCGGATCTGACGACGGTCATATATTTTGTCTTCGATTCGCTAACTTCCAAACCAATATCTTTGGCTTTTGTGATCAAGATTTCTGCATTTTTAGCTACGGTTTCTTTATCATCCCCTAGTAAGTCGAGATCATCCGCATACCCAAGAATTTGTATTATCCCATTGAGGGTAGCACCGGTCGGATTCACTTGTACTTGTCTGACCACGTATTCTAAAACTAAGTTGAAAAGGACGCACGAAAGCGCATCGCCCTGTTTCAGGCCATCGCGGATCGAAAACTCTTCCAATAAACTTCCCTTTGCACGTATTCTACCCCTACTGCCGCTAAAGCAAATTTCGATAAGTCTAACTAATTTTCTTGGTACACCCAAGAACTCTAGGATCCAGTACATTCGTGCGCTTTTTTGAAATCGACAAATAGCTGATGCACTACTTCATTAAATTCCCATTTCTTTTCTAACAGTTGTCTAATTGTAACCATTTGATCGCTTGTAGATCGGTTTCGGCGGAATCCACACTGGTAATCCCCAATGATTTCCTCGGAAAAAGGAGTTAGTCTACTTAAGATTACATTGCACAGGATCTTATAACATGAAGGCACAAGTGAAATTCCCCGATAATTGTTACAGTTCGTTTTATCGCCTTTTTTAAACATAGGAATAATAATAGAGGTATTCCATTCCTCCTTAATTTTTTAACTTCTTTATGGCCATTTCTATTTCTATATCAGTAGGATCATCAATTAATAGATCGGCAGGGTGGATTTCACCGAGATTACCTTCAACGGAGGCTTCGCGTATATTTAATAACTTATCGAAATAGTTTTTCCATAAATTCAGTCTCTCTATCGCATCGGCTACTAGATTGCCATTTTCGTCCCTCATTACTTCCGTTCTACTTTGAAAGCCTTTCCTTATAAAATTGATTCCCCTGTACATCTCACGCGGGTTATTTTGTTTATTATGCGTTTCTATTGCTAGTATTTTATTCTTTTCCCACTCCCTTTTCTTGGATCTATAAAGCCTATTTGTACTTTTACTAATCTCGAGATACTTCTTATGTGTTTGATCGCACTTATTTTGTAAACTAATTAGTTTGGCCTTCCGACGTTTTTTAAACCAAAGTTTGCACTCTTCGTCAAACCATGGTTTGCGCTTGGTTACTTTCTTTAAACCTATAGTAAGTTTCGCGGCTGTCTTTGTCGCCTTTTTCATATTGCTCCACAGGGTTTCCGAGTCCTCCACGTAATTATCGTTATCGTCTCTCTGTTCTTGGAGAACGTCGAAACTATTGGAAATCTCAACTTGATAATTTAATATTTCTGTTGGTGTTTTAAACTTATCTATATTGAAACGAACTGTTGGCTCTGTGCGGCTTGTTTTCTTACTTAACGCTAGCCTAGATCTTAGTTTTACTATCACGAGAAAGTGTTCTGAATTTAAATCTGCCCCCCTGTACGATCTTATATCGAGAATGTTTGTATGACGTCTTCTGTCAATTAGAACGTGATCAATCTGATTGTGAGTGTTACCATCTGGTGATGTCCAGGTGGCCTTATGTATATTTTTATGCTTGAAAAATGTGCTTTTGACAACGGGGTTCTTTGAAGCTGCAAAGTTGATTACTCTAGTCCCATTATCATTACTGACGTCATGCAAACTTTCCGACCCTATTGTAGGCCTATACATCGGTTCTTCTCCAATTTTACGCGTTGAAATCTCCCAATATTATTTTTGCGTCATACTTTGAGAACTTGTCAAAAACCTGTTCGATTGTTTCGTAAAAAAGATCCTTAGTGTCTTCGTCTTTGTCCTCGGTGGGGCAATGCACGTTGATTAACACCTGTTTGCTGAAATTACCCTTTAGTACAATGTATGATAACCGATCGTTAATGAATTGCATGTCGATATTCGCTTGCGAAATTCGTTTATTAATGAGAAAACCGGTCCCCAGTATGCACCCCTTAGCTCCCCCATAGTGAAAAGTATAGTTATCCTTAGAAATTGACGCGAAATCGCCCGGCCAGCAGGTTTCTTGAAGTGCTATTAAGTCAGTATCGTATTTGTTTGCTATCTCAATGAGTTCGCTAAATCCGCCAGTATTTAGACTACACGCGTTCAGAGTGCCCGCGCTTAGATATTTTACGGTAGTTTTTTGTTGTTACAAGTTAGCCATGATAATTTCGTGGAAATCCGCACGTTAGGATCCTATTCCGATCGTATTTCGCTTTCCGACTTTGACAAGGACCGTGTCAACTTGTCGTCAGACACATTACAGTTTCATCCTCGTATCCTAACATCCCCCTGCAAGGCAGCGCGCCTACTGGCATCAATACTCCTTTGGCCCTGTGCAGGCGAATCATTCCACACATCCCTTGCGGGCAGTGTCATCGCCGCGGTGTCCAATGGGGCAGCAGGATTTTTCCCTTACAGGATTTTTAGTTTTGGTTCGGGTAGAGTTTCTAGGTGGATACACGCTGCACCTCGGCTTTCCAGAACCCACCCATTGCGAATGAACGCGAATGGGTGGGTCCCCCCAAGCCATGGTTGTCATGTGCCTATTTTCTACCAGTGCTGAGCTCACCACACCCACGACTGGTTCCTATCGGCTGTCCGTGACTGCTTATTCTTGTATTCGCAGTTAACCTTACGGGCCGTTCCTCTATCCGCAACCTGAGGATGCGCTACGTAGTGGTGACAGAAACCCACCGAGCAGAGTGGGGTATTGTAGTTCAAATAAATCCAATAGATCGCGCTCCGATTAGGTAATCCTGTTTTTGCATTGTTATGTATCGCAAGAATACTAAAATTCATTAAGAACTTGATACTTTTCATGAATATAAAAGAAGAATATAGTTTTCAGTACACGCTCGACTCCCCGCTAGAATCCCTACACTCGTTCTCCCCGTCTCCCTCCTGACAATATAATTAGGCGTGTTCCTTGCCAACCCCAGTGTCCACTTTACATATCTCTCCTGTATCCTATTTACCTCTTCGCTTTCCTTCCACCCCCACACCTCTACTCCATACAATAGCACACTCATCACTAGTGAGTCAAACAATTTCATTCTCCTTCCAAAATCATCTGCGAATAACATCTTTCCCAACCCCCACACCTGCCTCATCACCACATTTTCCCTCCTCACTCTCTCTTTTATGTGACCATCCACTCCGCCATTCCTCCGAAACAAGAAGCCCAGGTACACAAACTCTTTCACCGCCTGCACCGCCTTTCCCTTCCACTTCCACTGCCCTTTCTTATCCCTTCCACCTCCTTTTCTGGAAACCATAACCTTGGACTTTTCCGCATTCAGTTCTAACTTGTTCTTATCCAGGTATCTTCTCAACCTCTTCATCATTTCCTTTAAGGCCTCCTCGCTTTTTGCCAACAACACTATGTCATCTGCATACGCTAGCGACCAAATTCTAACCCCTCCTATCCTGACTCCTCCTATCACTCCGGCTTCCAGCTTACTTTCCATATCCGCAATTAAAATCGCAAAAAGCGTCGGGCTAAGCGGACACCCTTGTCTTAACCCCCTATCCATCCAGAATCCCTCCGAAATCCCCTGTCCTCCTCTTACCTTATCTTTGGTTTCTTCATATATCTCCCTTACCCTCTCGATCAGGCCTCTCTCCACTCCCCTCTCCTCCATCGCCTCCCACAACCTCCCCCTATCCACCGACGGAAACGCGCCTTTTAGATCCACAAAAAACGCGTACACTCTCGACCCCTTCTTCGCTAATTCTCTATCCACCACGTGCTGCGGAACGTAGATATTATCGATAGTACTTCTACCTGCCCTAAAGCCCGCCTGCGTATCTGGCAATATTCCTTTCCCCTCGACATCCTTCCGCAGCCTCTCCGCTACTACCATCGCGTATACTTTATACGCCGTATTCATTAGCGTAATCCCCCTATAATTTTCCTGCCTATCCCTCTCTCCTTTCTTATACAGAGGCACTATTAATCCTTCTCTCCACCCTCGTGGGAATCCCTCCCCCCTCCATACCTTCTTCACTACCTCCTTCAGCCTCTCCCTAACCTCTTGTGTACTAAACAGCCATGCTTCGTTCTCTAGCCCATCCAGCCCTGCTGATTTTGACCTTTTTAACTTCCTTATCTGTTTCTCTATCTCCTCGTCATTCAACTCCTCCATCTCTGCCTCCCCCGTTCTTCTACTCCCATCATCTCTCTTCCTTGAATCTGAGCCCTGAAATGATTCTTTAAAAAACTCCCTCCACTCCTCACTCCCTATCTTGTCGCTTATCCCTACTCTACGCTTCCTAAACCTATTTATTATCTTCCAGACGTCCCCTTCTGTGTTAACATTTCCTAACTCCTCCTCCAGCTCTTTCTCCTTTTCCTGTTCTTTCTTCTTACACATCAATCTAAACCCCTTCCTCATTTCTACGTACTCCTACCTTTTCGCAGTACCCTCTTTCCACTTCTTATACTTCCTCTTCACCTTTCTTTTCATCTTTTTACATTCCCTATCCCACCACGGCTTCACCATTCCTTTCTTCTTCTTTTTGAATACCTTCTTTTGCACGCACCCTTTCACTTTCACTTTCTCTTTTAAATCCTCCCATATCTCTTCCACCGTCTCCCCTTCGAAGCGTGCCTTCCCTAACTGCTCCTTATATTTCTCTATCGCCTCCCTCGTCCAGCTAACCCTCTCCCCCGTCGACACTTCTTCCCCACCTTGCCTTCCGCCGTTCTCGCCCCTTATCCACAACCCTAATGGCTGATGGTCTGATTCTACCCTCCCTTCTACTGCGAATCTCTCGATCTCCTCCCACCCTTGCATATTCATAACTACATAATCTATTACCGATACCCCCACCTTACCTACGTATGTGTATTCTCCCTCTTCGTCCCCAGTTGCCAAACCATTTGTATATGAGTTGGTTAAGAAAAACAGCATGGAGAGAGAGAAGACAGCAGGGGAAGAGAGAATAAGAGAGACAAGGTTTAATGGGAACTATGTGTGGATTATGCCAAGGGCGAGAGCGCAATATTTGTGTGAGAAAGGAGAGAAAGGAAGTCAGGAGCTTATAGCGAGGATGAGATGTGGGTGCATGGAGGGTTTCAATAGGTTCTGGCTCGCTAGGGAAAAGAGGATGTGTGAACTATGTGGGAAGGGGGAGGCAAGAGTGGAGCACTGGTTGGAGGAGTGCGTGGAGGTGGAAAGGAGTGGGATAAGCATGGAGGTATTGATGCATGAAAGGCGGGACAAAAGGGCAGTAGCATGGGTGAAGGGAGTATTGGGAAAGATGGAGAAGAAGAGAAGGAAGGAGGAAGAGGAAGGAGAAGGAAAGATTGTAAATAGAGGAGGAAGTAAATATAAGTAATTGTAAATATTGTAAATAGTAGATAAGTATTAGGTATTAGTCGCGGAGGCAGAGAGGAAGGTAATGCGATAAGAGCGAGCGGCGTTAGATATAAGGTGTGGAAGGATGTTAGTTTTAAGTGTTAGTTGTAAGAAAATTCTGTAAAAAATGGAAGTGTAAGCAAGTCAATTTTTTAAGGCCAGCAGGCTAAAAAATAAACGTTTATCTATCTACTTTTCAGTAACAATAAGAGCAGCTGTAATTAGTAATAAAAAAAATTCATGAATACATGTAATCAAATATTAGGAAAATTGAATATAAAGATAGAGGAAGCTTTGTAATGGTAACATTTTTCAAAATTTTTAAATTCATTTCATTGAACCTTCCCCAATTTAAAAATGTCTAATAAAATGTTCTAAGCAATTCTCCTGATGTGTGTGTGTGTGTGGATGCGTGTGTGTGGATGTGTGTGTGGATGTCACACTTTTTTGTGAACACGATAACTTGAAAACGGTTGCAGATAAATTGATGAGATTTGGAGGGCTTATTTTTCCGACTAATATCTTGAAACTGACTAAAGGATTTCTAAAAATATTTGTTTCATTTTTTTTAGCACTTAATAATATTTCAAAAATCGGTTTTTTATAATAAAAATTTTTTCATTGACATAATTCAAAGTTGATGCAAGAATATAAAAGATTCCTTGGTTCGAAACGAATCGATTTACCTATACTGTTATCATATTTCATTAAAGCATAGGAAAGTTATGGTAATTTATATATTTTAAAACTCGGTTTTTTATAGTAAAACTTTTTTCATTGACATAATTCAAAGTTGATGCAAGAATATAAAAGATTCCTTGGATCGAGACGAATCGATTGGCCTATAATATTAATACATTTTATTGAAGATTAAGGAAGCTATGTTAATGCATAATATTTGAAAATACGGTTTTTTATAGTAAAACTTTTTTCTTCAATATAATTCAAAGTTGATGCAAGAATATAAAAGATTCCTTGCTTCGAGACGAATCGATTGACCTATAATATTAACATATTTTATTAAAGCGTAGGGAAGTTACGGTAATTTATATATTTTGAAAATCGGGTTTTTATAGTAAAACTTTTTTCATTAAAATAATTCAAAGTTGATGCAAGAACAGAAAATATGTGTTGATTCGAGACGAATCGATTGATCTATAACATTGATACATTTTATCGAACAGTAAGGAAGCTATGATAATGCATAATATTTGAAAACACAGTTTTTTATAGTAAAACTTTTTTCACTAACATAACTTACAATTGATGCAAGAACGGAAAAGATTCCCTGATTCGAGGAAAATCGATTGATCTATAATATTAATACACTTTATTGAAGATTAAGGAAGTTATGCTAATTTATAATATATGAATCATCTGTGTATTAAAAGTGTGTATATCTGTGTATTGTATTTTTTATCATAAATTTTCAAATAGAATAATTCTGACAATTTTTGTAAACAAAAATCATAAACCTGGAAAAGGGATAGGGTGCGACAGAACTTTTCCCTTCCCTTTTCCAGGTCGAAAAATTATCATTTTGAATTCAAAATTTGATTTGTCTGATTTGTCTTTGTATTTCAAAAATTGTTTGTATTATTTTGTAATTTTGTATTTTTTGTAAATTTCTATTTTTAAATTGATCAAAATGAAGACTTTAGTTTGTCTATTATTGAAAAAAAAACTAAGGCTTCCTCTAAGAGGAAGCAAATACATTTGCTAACGGGAAGCAAAGTGCTCGTGAAATGAGCACCATATAATTATAAATACAGACAAAGTGGAAACACTCGAGATCGAATTCACAGCTAGTTTATTAATTCATCTAGACATTTCCTCTATCTAAAAAATATATATTTATATATAGTTTATTTATATTAAATTATATATAAATTAATTAACGTAAATTTGCATCAAAATAATTTAGAATTGAAGAAAAATTATTTATTGAATATATTATTGAAGACACTTATAATTATTGGAAGGAATAATTTATTAAAAAGTGATTGACAAGATTAATGAGTGAAAAAAATATTTATATTGATATTTAAATGCATTTGAATTTGAAAGCATACCATTTTTTTAAGTAAACGAATGGAAAATATTTTATTTCTTTTTCATTATAAATCTCTTAATATATTGAACGTAAAAATATATGTATGTATTAATTCTCTCTCTTTTACGGGTTTGAGGGCCTCCGCTCCCTTCACAGTACGTTACAAAACCACTTATACTACCTTAATAATACTTACTACCTAAATAATAATATTCTACTTATATTAACTTATTTACTATCGCTTTGTCTTAACATAATTACTCTCGAGATTTGCTGACTAATGAGTTTCCTGGGCTTCCGTTACCATTTCCGTTAACATGATTTTTCAAGCTTTATTTACATTAGTTTCCTTGACCAGTAGTACGCGATTGGCCTTTCCCTACTACATGCCCTTTACTTTCTCTCATTTCATCCAGTCTCATCATCCAGCTTGCCTCTTGTCCACTTCCATCCAAGATCCACCTTATCCTGTCATCCACACTC